>JANTPZ010002585.1:0-16142 GCA_025593235.1 Vachellia pachyceras
TTTTCTCATAATGAGCCATGTTTTTTGGGTTCCAAAGACAGATCAATAGAGCCAAATACATCCCTCCCACCCACGCACACAAAACAAGCATATATCACTTCAGTATAGTCAGTATTGAAGATTTTGTTGGTGCGGTTTAAAAATAAGGTAGAGAAGTACTTTTATGTAAGTCGAGAGAATATATAAAAAAGATCATTTTGTTTTACGAAAAACATTATTAAACATACTTTTGGGGAGTACATAAATTTTACCAAACAAGCAAATAATACAGTATATGCCAACCCATATTATATTTGCGGTTGCCGAGGGAGCATTCATTTACTCAAATAGTGTATAAATGAAAGAAGAAGCATGGTTTAGCAGCCTGTGTCAGCACATAAATATCACATACTATATTTATATATAGAGGAAGCAATAAAAGGGAGAAAAGAATGATGATCCCAACAATAAGAAAGTAGGAAAAGGGGCAAATAAGAGAAGGCGTTGTTCCTAAACAGGCAAACATGCCTTCATGTGGGGGACAGTGCCTCGCAGATTAAGATACGCCTTAAAGTTAGTTATTTGCATAAACCGTCTCAGTAAACTAACAAAAGCGGCTAAACGACACTCCCCTGTAAAAATGGTTACTATGTAGTAGTTATTAAATTAATATATATATTTTTTGCCAACTATTAAATTAATATATATATATATAACGGTTTAAGGATTACTCGCAGCGGGGTCGAAAACGACACGGACGATAACGTTAACGGCGTGGGTGGGCGATGACTGATGATGAAGCTTTAGGTGGGGCCCGCGCGGGAATCATGATGAGTAAGAAGTGTCAGAGCCATAGGGGATAGGATACGAGCCAGCCCATTCACCTTCCCGAGGTGAATCAAACCCATGGTAACTTTAAATCACCCGCCCTTATTACATATTATTACCCAACCCTCCCTCAATATTACATTACAACAAAATTGGTCTCAGTCTCAGATCCCCTCTCCGCATTTTATGATCCGGGAGAATTACCCATATTCTAAATAAGATAATGTGTTACAAAATAGTTTCAATAGGTTATTAATGATAAATCAAAAAATGCCATTTTCAAATGAAGCATATATCATTTACAATCTTTTGGGATCATTTTGTAACACATTCATTTACCTAGGGCCTCTAGGTAATTCTCCCATATGATCCCATCACTTAAAAAAAAAATACTCCTAATACGCCCTCTTCATTTTTTTTTGCATATTCTCAATTGTCCACAATCTATATTTGACTTTAAAAAGTTACGGTCCATTGCATTTTTAAATAAAACAATACTACCTAGTGTTCTTGATGTAAGTATCAGACTCAGTTGGTTTTTTTAACTTGTTTAGGGCTGTTTATTATAAACATGTTTGCATAGCTGAAGATAACATTTTTCATACATATTTACATCATAAATTATAAATTAAAAACTTTTTTTTAAGGATCGAACTTCTCAGAAAAGTTAAAGAAGCTGTTTAGAAATGTGGTGGATAAGTGTTTTTACCATTTACAAGGTAAATAAGTGAAGAAGATTATCTCATTTTATAAAAATATTGTTAAATATAAATTTGACCTTTTCAAAAATGGTTTCAAACAGGAAGAAAAAAAGGCTTACCATGAAAATAGGATTAGAGCAGTTAGCAGTGGTTTTAAGTTTTGATCGAAAATACCACAATTTTGATTTGTTGATTATTAATATGAATACTATGTTCTGGGTCTTTTATGTAATTCTATGTAAATGACAATACCTGGGATGGCCCTCCTGGGCCCTGCCTTGACGCACATCTGTCTCTCTCAAAGACATCACTTGCCAGTTCCCACACATGTAATCGTAATACTGTGAGAAAAATAAAAAACAAATTTAAAATTTGAAATTAACAAGCTATTTTGATATTTTCACCAGTACCTCAGCAATCAATTCAATTCATAAATAGGTGTTACTGTTTTCAATTAGTAAATATTGGAAGATTATGATTCAGGTCAAGGTTGAAGGGTGCATTGATTAATCTGATTCCTAATTTCTATGGGTGAAAATTACCTGTCAACTCATCTAGCACAGAGCATCTATCTATAACTGGAAAACAGAGAGCAGAAACTAGAAAGCGATAAATGAATGAAATGGTGAGAGGCCAGACTGTGGATACCATAACATTAACAATATTAGAGAAAGAAAAGAAAAGTAAAAAAAAAATCACAATAGCTCAATGCCCAGAGACGGAGAAATAAGAGTGAAGAAGCAAAGGGCGTGTCATTGTCAGCGAAATGTATTGCCTTACATTATTACCCTTTTCTCTGCAGACTCTCACAGCGAAGCCAGAGACTCAGAGAGAAAGCGACCCCTTATTTACAATGGCACAGTATCCGGTAAGAGAGAGAGATGGGTAATGCGAAAAAAAAAAAGTAGAAAGCTGAGGGTAGAGAGAGAAGGGAGACGAGAGCTGCAGTAGTGTTGCAGGTTTGTTGCAGAAATGCTGGCTGATAGTGTAACTTTATGCGTGAAATAATTTTCGCAACCTCTTTCTCTCTGTGCTCGCTCTCTTACACTGGTGTTCGACGAGTGTGCCAGAGCGATGTGATTGAACAAGAAGGAAAGCTAAGCTTGTTATTCTGCAACTTCCGTCAAACCAGAAGAAAATAAAGCCCAACTTCCCAAGTTGCTAATCACAAAAAAAGGATAAAAGAAATGGGGAATACACAGAGGAATCCTCCCAAACCCAGCTCAACCTGCCCTGTTATCTCCTTCTAGTATTTGAGCGGTGCCAAGTTCTGTTGAATTATAATCCCTATAATTTGGAGTCTATTCTTATTGACTGTACGAACTGGACTCATTAAGACGAGAGACGTTTCGCTCAAGACCAGAGCTTTTTGGTTTCTTTTTAAGGCTTCATTGGGTTTCTTTGGTGTTTAAGGAGGGCCTTTATGTGTCTGCTTGGCTGAAGACTGTTATACCCTGAGAGCAGTTATGGCATTGCGGTTTGGACTTGTTCTGTTGGCTTTTTGCATTTGTTTGAACTTCATCTCGGTGGATTCAGACGATGGTAAGTCTTCCATTTCTCCGGGTTTTGATACCATTTAGACTATGCTACTCTTCTCTGTTTTTTGCGGGATGCTCTGTTGGTTGGGAGTATCCAACAAAGTTCAAGCTTAGTTTTACAGATGTTGTAGTACCGACGAAGTTTGAGACGGATGACGAAGTTCATGATTGCAATAGTTAGCAAGCAAACTCTCGTACATTTTTTCTCTCTTCATTCTTCTAGGAAGTCGGAAAACTCGAGAAAGATGTAAAGCTAATTTTTTTTACCTCTCTGAATCGCTTTCTCGTCGCCCACACAGGGCAGTCCCTCTATTTTCCGTTGGTATACTTTTATGAGTCGGCACTTCTTCCCGCAAAAGCTGATTGTCAGCTTAGTTTTCAAAATTTTCCGATTTCGTCAAAATGCGGGTTCTTATTTCCATGTTGCTAGTTTTCTCGCATATTTAGTCACACAGTGTTGTGCTTGAATAAATTGAACTAGCATTGATTAATTGGGGGTTGAGGTCAAGGAAAGATTAGTTGCTGAGGAGAGTCAGGAATTTAAATTTAGAATGGAAGAGGTTTGTGCTCCCCTGTTTACCGAGCTGAACATGTGAACTTTTTAATTGAAGGAGCAACATTACTAGAGATAAAGAAGTCGTTCAGGGACTTGGAAAATGTTCTTTGTGACTGGACAGACTCTCCATCTTCCGACTATTGTGTCTGGAGAGGGGTCACCTGCGATAATGTCACCTTCAATGTCGTTGCACTGTAAGTAATGGGGTTCGTAGACGGCTAATGTAGACGAATTTTTTCAAGATCAATAGGAACAAGAAAGACTAATTTATATTGTTCTGTTTCTCTTGCACATTACAGAAACCTCTCAAGTTTGAATCTGGACGGCGAAATCTCACCAGCAATAGGGGGCCTTAAGAGCTTGGTCTCTATGTATCTACTATCGTCCCTCAAGACTTTATTTTCATTCATCAATTGCTGTGGTTATCAAGTTGTATCTAACAAAGTTTGTTTATAATGTCTTGTTTGACAGCGACTTTAGGGCGAACCGATTATCTGGCCAGATACCCGATGAGATTGGTGACTGTTCCTCTTTGAAAAGCTTGTAAGTTTTACTCCTCGGGCCCTTCAGTTGAGTTCAGTGTATAGTTTATTTGTGGCCGTTTACTGACGGTTGTCTTTCTGGGAATTCGATATTTTCTTTTCAGGGACTTATCATTTAATGAAATACGGGGAGACATACCATTTTCAATTTCGAAGTTGAAACAACTGGAAAATCTGTATGTTACGATGCCTTTTATGTTGGATATTTGGATGGCTGGTCCTCTAATGAAGTAATGACAGAAAGGTTGTTTTTTTATTGTTTCAGAATTTTGAAAAATAACCAGCTAATAGGACCAATTCCTTCTACATTGTCCCAGATTCCCAACTTGAAGATTCTGTAAGTCACTTCTCCGTTTTGATATCGTCCTAAAAGTCTAATTCTTGGGTTTTAAATAACATTCTTGAATTCTGAATAATTGGCACTAGGGACCTGGCTCAAAATAATCTTAGCGGTGAAATTCCAAGGCTTATATACTGGAACGAGGTCCTGCAATATCTGTGAGTGTAATCTTTAGCCCGTAGCTCATATGCAATAAACTTGAATGCTCCTTTGCTTCAAGCTTGTACAATTTCTTATATTTTATTTAATATTTATATGTCTCCCAGTCATAGTGGCATGATCTCACCATCAATCTATATTATTGTCATTTCTCAATATAGTGGCTTGCGAGGGAACAGTTTAGGGGGTTCACTCTCTCCTGACATGTGCCAATTAACTGGACTATGGTATTTGTAAGTAACACAGCCCCTCCCCCCAAGAGAGAGAGACGAGATGGAGAGAGAGTTTTGCAATCTGCAACTGAATCTTTTTTTCACCTGCCATTTTCTAGTGATGTGAGGAACAACAGCTTGTCTGGCAGCATTCCTGAAAGCATAGGCAACTGTACTGCCTTCCAGGTCTTGTATGTATATTATCCAACTGAATAACTGTGTGTTCCGAGCCTTCTCCGTCTTTTACTTATTTTAACACATTGATATCAGGGATTTATCCTACAACCAGCTGACCGGAAAAATACCATTCAATATTGGGTTTCTTCAAGTAGCAACATTGTACGTGTTGATTGATTCTTGATTATTTTTAATCGGAATGTTTCTTCAAGTAGCAATATTGGCTTAGTCTTGTTTGAATTCGACAGGTCATTGCAAGGCAATAAACTCTCTGGACCTATTCCATCAGTGATTGGGCTGATGCAAGCACTTGCTGTATTGTAAGCACGGTTCATTGATAATTCTATATTGTTCAAGCAAGCTTAATAGGCTCTAAGTAGATGTTTTATCACACATTTACTGATGCTACTATTCTTTAATTAATCTCAATCCAATACCAGAGATTTGAGTTGTAACATGCTAAGTGGACCAATCCCTCCTATCTTGGGAAATTTGACATACACTGAAAAATTGTAAGCTTACACTAATAGTTTCTCAATTTCTTATAGTAGTTAGATTCAACCTATAAATACATGTCTAACTTCTGAAATGTTTGCAGGTATTTGCATGGGAATAAACTGTCTGGCCCCATACCCCCAGAGCTCGGAAATATGACAAAGCTTCACTATTTGTAAGGACACAGTATTTAGTTGATCATAAACATTTTTTTCAGACTTGTTAAATATCTCAGTTTGAACTTTAAAGCTTGTGCTTACATTCGTCAGTTGCCTTCATGACTTTAATCGAGACTATTCTTGAATTAAAAAGACTCCTTATTTCATGGCATTTATTTTTAGTATCGGTAAATTGCTAAATTGTCATCTCTTGCTTGTGATTATCTTCTAAATTGTAACAGCCGGCATCATAAATAATACATCTCTTCATGTCATTCCAGTAGATTTTCCGTAAGTTGAGCTGCAACGTTACTAATGATTAACACTTCATTGCAGGGAATTGAACGATAACCATTTGAGTGGACATATCCCACCTGAGCTTGGAAAGCTTACTGATCTGTTTGATTTGTAAGTGCTAAGTGCTGTTACTTTGAAGTGTCACTCTTATGTTGATTTTTTAGTAGCTTGATTGTTTATTTATCATTCTCATAGAAACGTTGCTAACAACAACCTTGAGGGGCCAATTCCTGATAATATTAGCTCATGCAAAAATCTCAACAGCCTGTAAGAATCTAATATGATTACTTTGTTGATAATAGTATTTGTTTATATACATTAAAGATGATGGATTTTCTTCTTGTTTTTCATTAGCAATGTGCATGGAAACAAGTTAAATGGAACAATCCCCCCAACTTTACAGAGCTTGGAGAGTATGACGTATCTGTAAGTTTCTCTTACATTCTGGGAGACTTGTTGAACATTTCTACGATCTAACTGAAGGATGGGCAAAACCCCCATAAAACTGCAGCTATATCAGTAATTGGCGCCAATATTGCTAATATTTCACTTTGTTTTCTGTTGCTAATGAACTATCCAATGTTTCTTATTATTACATTATGTACACATGCATGTACATCAGATTCCATCTATGATTAAGCAGTTCTTTTATCTCTTTTTTATTTGACGCCCTCTGCGGCTTCATGATGACATTCTTTAGGAATCTTTCCTCCAACAAGCTTCGAGGCCCCATTCCAATTGAGCTGTCAAGGATTGGTAATTTGGATACATTGTAAGTACAAATGATCTAATATGCATTTTTTTACTTTCTCTCTCTGACCTCATGTCTCATACTAATAGATGTTTCCTTACCAGGGATATTTCAAATAATAATATAAGTGGTTCCATTCCTTCTTCCCTTGGTGACTTGGAACATCTTCTAAAGCTGTGAGTCCTACTTCTTGTTCTTTTATTTCTTGGAAGCTGTATTGTTGTCTCATTTCTCATTCATAGCTATAATTCATTTTTAGGAATCTGAGCAGAAATCATCTAACTGGGTTTATTCCAGCAGAGTTTGGCAATTTAAGAAGCGTCATGGATATGTAAGTTCATTTATATTTCTGAAGTAAATTAAAGTGCTTTAGGTTTTCTCTGTCTCTCATCCTTCTGTATTCCAGAGATCTTTCAAATAACCAGCTCTCTGGCTTGATTCCTGAAGAGCTTAGTCAGCTGCAGAATATGATATCCCTGTAAGCTTCTAGTTTATTCGTATCAATTCTTTGTTGTAAGTCACGTATTTTTGTCAGAAGCAATTTGGCAGTGCCTTATTGCCATGACCAAATATCATGGCAGTGGATTGACTGCCTTCAGCTGACTTCTATTCTAAAATATGACTACTGCCATTTGTTGAAATTAAGTGAATCTTCAATATTTATTTATTTTTTGGGTTCTAGTGTATTCTACTTAATTAAAATACAAAA
This sequence comes from Vachellia pachyceras, assembly GCA_025593235.1. Classification (NCBI taxonomy): domain Eukaryota; kingdom Viridiplantae; phylum Streptophyta; class Magnoliopsida; order Fabales; family Fabaceae; genus Vachellia; species Vachellia pachyceras. Next base: position 7,443 of record JANTPZ010002585.1, read on the forward strand.
GTTATTACATTAATCATCCTTTTTTGTTAAACAGTTTATAACCATTTTTTGGTTGAATAAGGAGGCTGCATTTTAAACAAGGTCTTGCAGCCCTAAATTTTGCATATAACCAAACATTTTTGTCTTATGTTTCTCTGGGTGATTTTGGTAGGATATCTTTTTCTTTGGTAATTCAACTAGAAATATTTTTGATTGCATCTCATGGTCCAAAACATATAGGAGACTGGAAAACAACAATCTATCTGGGGATGTGACTTCTCTTATGAATTGCCTTAGCCTTTCTTTACTGTAAGTTCAACTTCACTTCTTTTCTGTTGTTGAAAAAATTTAGCGTAATTTTGCTATGTTAATGCCTAACAAGTCCGTATTCATTTTTACAATGTAGCAATGTGTCCTATAACAATCTAGTTGGCATAATTCCCTCAAGCAATAATTTCTCCAGGTTTTCTCCAGACAGGTTAGGGTCATCTCCAGTTGAAATGTCTATTTTTTTAAATAATTTAGTTTAGATGGTGTCTTCAACATATTCTTATGAATTGGTTTACAGTTTCATTGGAAACTCTGGTCTCTGTGGCTATTGGATGACTTCACCTTGTTATAGATCTCATCCCACAGAGCGAGGTAAGGACTTTTAAGTCATAAATTTTCTTTCTTTCCTTTTTATCTCCTGCTGTCCCCGTCCCCCGTCCTTCCTTTCTATTTGGTATGGTGGTTTCTCATAATTTCTCTGCCCCTTTTACTAAAGATATTTATTATTAATTACCATGCTTGATATAACATTTGAAGTCAGATTAATGCCTCTCGGATGCTGTGCAAATGAATCATTGACAGCATCTTCTGTCATTTGAGTCTTCTGGGTTCTCTTTTTTGATACTGCAACATCTGGAAAGTATAGTTTGATTCAAGATAATATATTATCTGTCAGTTGTAGTATGCTTTTCTAGATTAAAAGGAACCATTTATTATAATCACACAAATGCAATGATTTCATGCATAATATTAAAAGGTGCAGGAGATACAACTTTCCTATGTTCACCGTTTCCATTGTTGTCAAGCATGTTTTGGAAGAATGTAGCAAAGTTGTGTTCTTCACGGGCAATATTTTCTATGATGCCACAATATGCAAATTGAACTATTATATGCTATTGACCATGCAGTTACGTTATCTAAGGCAGCCATCCTAGGAATTGCTCTTGGTGCACTTGTGATTCTTCTTATGATATTGCTGGCAGCATGTCGGCCATACAATCCATCCCCGTTTCCAGATGGATCACTTGACAAACCAGGTATTCTTGTCTTTATATCTTGTGTTCCATGAAGTAACCTTAAATGTCTAGATTGCTTTTCAGCATATAACCAAACCCTTCGTAGGTCTTGAAATTCTTTTACAGTCTACAGTATGACTTTAGGTGGCAAAAGGGGTTTGGTCAGTTCAAATTAAGTAGAGGTTCATCCTGAAGGTCTTTTCTTAGATTAAGCTAAGCTAGTAATGAGAAAGGAAAGTATGAATTCTACATTATGGCTATTTATGTCTTCATATGATTTTCTACAGTTTATTGGTGTTTAAAATGAATATTATTATCATGCCCATTGAAAATGATGCTGCTAACTGGGTTAATCTTGTGCCTGGAAAATGCAGTTAATTATTCACCGCCAAAGCTTGTGATTCTTCATATGAACATGGCCCTTCACGTTTATGAGGATATTATGAGAATGACTGAAAATCTGAGTGAGAAGTACAGAATTGGATATGGTGCATCAAGTACAGTATATAAATGCGTCCTTAAGAATTGCAAGCCAGTGGCTATCAAGAGGCTCTATTCTCACTATCCCCAAAGCTTGAAAGAATTTGAGACAGAACTTGAGACGGTTGGAAGCATCAAGCATCGAAACCTAGTTAGTCTCCAAGGCTACTCATTGTCCCCTTATGGGAACCTTCTCTTCTATGACTACATGGAAAATGGCAGTCTATGGGATCTTCTCCATGGTAAGTCCAATCACTATCCCTTTGAATTATTATCAAGGCAGTTGCATAATTTGGTGGGCAACTAAAGCCTTTCTTATGTACTGTCTTCCCAGGAGCTTCTAAAAAGAAAAGGTTTGACTGGGACCTTCGTTTAAAAATAGCACTAGGAGCAGCACAAGGGCTTTCTTATCTGCACCATGATTGTTGCCCCCGGATCATCCACAGGGATGTGAAATCATCAAATATTCTGTTGGACAAGGACTTTGAGGCCCATCTCACTGACTTTGGCATTGCTAAAAGCCTATGCCCATCCAAATCCCACACCTCAACTCACATAATGGGCACAATCGGTTATATAGACCCTGAATATGCCCGAACCTCCCGTCTCACTGAGAAGTCTGATGTTTATAGTTTTGGCATTGTTTTACTTGAGTTGCTTACTGGCAGGAAAGCTGTCGACAATGAGTCCAATCTCCATCACCTGGTTAGTCTACTACAATCTACCCATTGTTAACATTTGCTAATCTTTAATGTCTGTTTTGACCGACTTGATATTGTTGTGTCCAGATTATGTCGAAGACAACAAACAATGCTGTGATGGAGACGGTTGATACTGATATTACTGCCTCATGCAAGGACATGGGAGCGGTAAAGAAGGTATTTCAGCTGGCCCTTTTGTGCACAAAGAGACAGCCAGTTGATAGGCCGACAATGCATGAGGTGATGCGGGTGCTGGGCAGCCTCGTACCGCCCACCTCCCCACCCAAACAAGCGGCCCCACCTGCAGCTTCTGCTCTGCTCCCATCTGCGAAGGTGCCATCTTGCTACATGGATGAGTATGCAAATGTGAAGGCTCCACACTTGGTGAACTGCCCCTCCATGAGCACCTCTGATGCCCAGCTCTTCCTCAAATTTGGGGAGGTAATTTCTCAGAACAGTGAATGAGAGGTTTAGGTGAGGAGACCCCAAAAAGGCCATATAAACCATGAGAAGTTAGATGAAAATGTAAATATAGGAAATTCCAGGGTCAGTTATTACTAGGTATGATGAACAGAGAGGAAGCATGTATGAATGAAAGACCTCAACAGGGTCTGAGAGCTGCTTTAACCCCAACATATTCTTTGTATTTTGATAATTGCTGGTATGGTGTAAGTAAATTTGACATGGCTGTGTACAAATGTGACCAATGGCATGGAGGTGAGGACAGGGCGGTGGGGTAACGAGGTGGTCTCATAGCAGTAGGTAAGAAGCAGAGCATGATGTGTGAACATCAATGATGGGGTGATCCTTAGCTGGATGATGGCAGTATTCGCCAGAGTAACCATGCCTTTAGTGCTTGATGAAAGCCATTCGCTGTGAAAGTACAATAAAGATTGATTATGAAATTAAGGGTCACTGCACACTCCCACTGTACTGAGTTTAAAGTGGGCCATTAATTTCCGTGATTTGCTTTTGAAATGTCAAATTTAACTACTTTGAATGTCCCATATCGTCTTTTTATTCTGTTATTTTATGAAAATATCGGTAGGTGTCTAGACTTTTTGTATAAATACAATTTCGAGTTATTCCTAGGCCTGAAGTTCCCAATTTTTACCCACCCTCTGGGCCTCTATGCTTTCAAGGATTCTCCTTCAGACATGATTTATGCTCTGGATATTGTCCATCTCATTCTCTTTTCTGGAATTTGCGCCGTCATCTGTGGCCATCGACATCTTTATGGTTTGAAAAAGCTGTGAATTTCTAATACAACGCTGAAGTTTCTTTTCTTAAAAAAATAAACAGAATGAAGTTTGTGTCTGAGAAGAAGACCATGAAATGAACAGTGAGACTTGAGAAATGGAATTAGTACAGTTCGCCACGTGGAAAGCATTTTTAAAATCCTAAAGTGCGAATAGAGTCGGAAAACTACACGTCCCCCACGGGTTCAGATTTAAAAAGGAGTCGGCTTAAACTGACTGCCCTGTAAGATTGCGGTCGATCCCTTTTAAGTAAGTCAAATTAATTTTTTTAAAATATTAATTATTCTTCAAATTTCTTTCTTTGATTTTTTACAAGTTTCAGGGGGAAAAAATCCTTACTTTTAAATCAAACATTAATTTATTTTCTAAAATTATATCCCTCTTGTTACATTTTATTTTTAAATTTTATTTCTTATTTTATTTTGATCATACCTTATTCTCATTTTTTAAGTCAAACTTCTTTGATTATTTTTCATATCTAAGTAGCATTTTCAAAAACAAAAAAATATTTTTTTATATTAAATTTGTTTTTTCAATCATATATCTTGTAAAAATCTAAAAAGTGGAAAAGGAAAAAATACCATTGGAATGTTTTTTTTTTCTTCCTCTTATTTTAAGTATTGTATTATAACAACTCTTTAATTTCCTTTAAATTTAAAAAAAAATCATCCCAAATCAAATATTTATTTCCGATTCATGTGTGCCATATATCATGTATGTTTTAGCTCTTAGAATCACTGTTCTTCCCAATTTTCATAACCTACTTGTTTTGCTTTATTTTACGTGCAAACAACTTTTCAAAAACTAAATTAAAAATTTTATTGTCTTAACTTAGTTTATCTTTAAAAAAATATAAACAATTAAAATATGTTTGACAGGCCTAAGGTACACAGGCCGGCATCTGACAGCAAAATTGGAGAAAGAATGCAAAACTTTATTTTAATATTTTATTTCTTGCATTTATAATATTTAGACACATTCTTGCCTCTCATAATGTGTCTGTTTGTAAAATCGGTAGAGAAGTACTTTTACGTAAGTCGAGGTAAATATATGGAGGAGATTGTCTCGTTTTACAGGAAAACACTGTTGAACGTATTTTTGGGTGAGGGTTAAATGTTTCCAAACAAGCACATTATAATCTTGCCTCTGATTATTAGTGAAAACAGTTTCCATGCACAAGCATTAAAATTTCCGTTCTTAACATAATGTCAATTTAGCTTTATTTCTTTTAATTTAATTTTGATAATATTTAATTTAAATTTAGAAATTGCATTATATTTACTTAAAAAAGATAGCAAAGTTAAACAAACCTACAAGTCCACGGGTTGAACCAAACCCATCAATTCATCTGCCTGCTTCTTCCCTGTCAAAATAAGGCAAACCTTCGTGACCCAAAGCCCAAGACTGAAAATTGGGCATTTTGGGTCTACATAATTATAAATTATGCACACTCTTTAAGCCCTTTGTTTCTTTGCTCCTATTTCTTCTTCTGTTTCAGATATGACCTTTATTTGCACCAAAAGGGAAATATATATATATATATAAATTGCAATAAGGTTCGAAATAAGAGAATTAATAAATAAAAGGTTATAAAGATTCATAAAATTATCATAAGGTCTCAGGAGTAGCTACTGAGGTTGTCATTAACAACCTTACTAGCCTTCATTAACAACATCAGCAACTATTCATGGGACCTTGTGGTAATTTTATGAATATTTGAGACATTTTATTCATTAATTCTCCTATTTGGGACCTTATTGCAAATTTTCCATATATATATATACATATGTATGCATGTATGACCTTTACAGAGTTCTTTATATCTTTATTAGTGATTTTGTCTCTATGAAAATGGCGCACAACTGTATTATTCTCATCCAAAAGTTAATCATTAGTCCCAGAAACTTGAATATATACAACTACAAGGAACCCTCAGCTGACCAAAACAATAAACACCAATTCAATAGTCTACGCTCAATAGTCAATTGCGTCAGGCCCAAAAAAGGTCAATACTTGATAGCCCTCTTTCTAGTTTCACGTTAGGCCTCGCTTGGTTCCATGGTAGGTAGGGTAGAGCAGGGGAGGGGAGGTGGGTAGCAAAAGAGAGAGGGGTTATGTGAACTTGTTTAGTTTGCTAAAAGATAATAAGGTGCAGAGTTGGTAAGGGTTACTACCAGCATTTTTCAGGGTGAGGGTTCGAACCCTGGGGAGTGACAGCCGCGATAATTAACGCAACCTCAAAGAGGTTGTCCCATCGATACCTCACTACCACCGTAAGGTCTCCTCGTGGGAGTCCGGATTAGTCTGAGGCGGGCAATAAATCCAGGATACCCCACCTTTATACAAAAAGAAATAATGTATCATTCAAAAGTTCTCAGCTCCCCCAGTACTCTTAAGTCCAAATCCCTCCTTAACCCTTCATCTCAATCCCAGGTATGATTCATTCTCCTCACTTTTTTCTTTTCTCGGTAGTATTTTCTTGGCCCTGCGAAGACCATTGAGGTTGAGGTCGATAAACCGCTTGGGATCACCTTGGGAAAGAAATCTAGCGGCGACGTCGTCATCAACGGACGCAGAGAGTGAAGACTGAAGAGTGGACTGAGAGAGTGGAGGGTGAAGACCGAAGACGCGATGGGTTTGTTTTTTTATTTTTGCAATGAGTATTATTGAAATATCATGATCTATACAAAGGTAAAATAGTCACAAAATTTAGCTCACTCTCCTCTCACTCTCAACATTCCAAAACATTTTAAACCAAATAATAAAGGAAAGATTCATTTCCACCTCCCACGCACCTCCAAACCAAAAAGCCCTTGGTGGAAGCAAGTTTGGTCCTTGGTCACTGTCAAGATTGTCCTTTTATCCATTATTTCGCCTTTTGTTCGCTTCTTCAAGCCTGTCTCATTGTCTAATCGATCATGGGCGTGCACAGCTATTGCCATATCCTGTCTATCCAAAAATAGGAAGACTGTAACGAATTAGAAGCCTGGGTTTCTGAGCAATCCACCATGAACACTGTGTGAACCCACGATCTAAATCTTCTCTTGCTTGCAGCAAATGATGAATGTCTATCAAGAGACCAAAGATTCTCCTCGATTCGATCACTGATCTCTCCTTCAATTACTTATTACTAGTTCAGCCTTCGGCCTGAAGATAGATTGTAACATATGCCGGATACTTGTATACACGAGATATCAGGATCTTTATGTTATGATTGGCGCATGAATGGAGACATCTCTGATTTACAGAACATGGTCCTGAGTTACAAATCCGAAAGCATCCCATTTCCATTCTACAACGAAATACTTAATTTACATAAATTATAATTAGGCTTACAGGACTCAATTACAGTGCAGACTGCAGAGTAAGAAGTTAGTGCTTAGTGGACGAGCCACCGGCTTAATTAAAGTTGTAATACAGATCAAAGAGATCAGCTGTAAAAGAGATCTCTACCATTCCTCTACAACCTTGCCCGGAAACAACTTGCCCTAGTGGCTACATCATGTGTACTACCTCATTCTTACAACAAGAGTTTGACCAATCAACTTAGTTTACCAAGAGCTGTTTCGGTTCTGAGGGAAGAGGAGCTCGGCATCTTCATAGTTGCAGTAGTGGCACAATGCTGCAGATCAGCAAAAGAAAGTGATCGCAAGGCAGAGAAATTGTGGGAAAATGAAGAGGATGGGCAACCACTGGCAAAAGAAGATGCGCTGATTCGAGTATGTATTGGTGGAAGACATGGATGAGATGAGTTGGAAATTGAGTCCTCACTCGTTATGCTGCTGCCATCAGACTTGTTCATGGCAACTGCTAGGGCCAGTGCGCTTCGACTAGAGCTCAATAATGGCCTCTTCGAAATTCCACCACCGCTGCTTTTTAAAGTGAAGCTTCGGTTCTTGTTCCAGGTATGATTGAACGCCATTAAGTTTCTGCGTTTCTTGTTGTAGGCATTGTCTGGTTTCGCCAAGTCTTTCACGGACGGTGAAGAGGAAGCAACTGCCAGGCTCGTGTAGGACTTGGATTTGCCGTCGTAGAACTTTGAGATTCCTCTACTGCACAAGGATTATTTCACCCATAAGACTAGGAAGCAAACTAGAATAATCGAAGAAGTTTGAACCCAAATCACACAATCGTCATACTATAATAGATTAAATTTTCTGAAAACCAGCATCACTGAAGAACGGAGTAGGATGGGAAAACAATGGGCGGAAAAATAGCGAATTAATGAACAGATTGGCCATCCTACTTGGGTATGTGTGCCGCAGAAATGATTCATTTTAACACAGACGACCAGCATTATGCATATGCATGTGTCTCATACAGAAACATGATCAAATTTCCTTACTCCTCCACAATCACAATATAACCTAGTCTCTCTCCAGTACACTAAACAAAAGAAGTTTGTCAAGTATGCTGTTCGAATCCGTTTCTTCAAAAGCCACGCTTCAAAAAATATAAGGGAAAAAATAAGTCTTTTCTTAGAGACGAAAAATTCGCATTACCTGACGGGCAAAACTTCTTCTAAAGACCGCATAGTGTCCAGGGTGCCACTGAACGCACTCTGGGCCTCATTTTCTCCGCGATCCTCGCCTCCCACCGACGTCTCAGACGACAGATCGCTGTTCCTGCCGATCGAGGACGTCGAAGAGGACGACGGACTGCATTTTTCATCAGCACCCTTGGCCGGAAGCGCGGGATCTCCAGTGCACACCACTTCCGGTTTTCGGTCTTGGGAGGAACCGAAGAAAGCGGACGTGCACGTCACGGCGCGCGTCAACGGAGAAGATTCAACCCTCATGTTGACAAGTTCAACGTGAGCAAAGTAATTATGGAGAGGACGAGAATTGCGGGCATGCAAGGAGGGAAAAGGAAGGAAGGGAAGACAGGGAGGGGGGCAAAAAATCTACGAGGCAGGAAAGGCAGCCACGGATGGGAATGAGGAAGTACAAAAAGGAGGTTTGGGTGAGAGGGGGGGGGAGAGAGAGAGAGATGGGA
>JANTPZ010002588.1:0-21540 GCA_025593235.1 Vachellia pachyceras
TCCTTTTGAGTTTCAAACTCTTCTGGGACAGCACGCTAGATGCACTCTTGCCTTCAAACTTTTTTGTCATCTTTACAACACTTGCCATACCTTTCCTTGCAGTAGCTCGGTGCTGTGGCCTACGGCTCATCATCTTCCGATCAAGTGGCCAATATGCATAAGGCTCAAGCTTGTCCTTCCTCTTCACATCCCCGCTTGCTTTCTTGCTGGCATATTCACTCCCCGTGTACGCCCACCCAGAGTCCAATGTTTTTCTGCGCTTCTTCACCTGAGTTCCAGACTTCCCAGACAAGTGACTATCAGCCTCACTAGTAGCATCAAAATCAGGCTCATCAGATTCTTGCTTCCTCCGATCCCCTTCCTCACGGATTATCAGGCGTCCTTCGGAATCCACTTCAACATCATCATCTAACCTTGACTTCCTTTTGAGATGCTCAGATGACTTAAGAGCTGATATTGTTTTCTGTCTATCAAGCAAATCAAGGGGCTCATCATCTGATTGGTCAGAAAAGTGCTCAAGCAAGTTGCTCTTGTGCCTGATCTTCGACCTAGGTAGGATACACAATAACAGTGTTAATATCCATTTTCATTTTGAACCAATAAAGAACAATCTCATTTTGATCGGCCAAATAATATAATTATGGTTAGAGTACAGTCAGGTTAAATGATTAAAAATTATTAACATCACCTAATTTATCCAGAGAATAAAGCCACAGGAATTATAATTTTCGGTTATCAAAACAAACTTCCAGTTCATCAATAGAAGACTGGATAGATTTAATGATACAGCTCACCGAAATGAAGCCGCTGCTGATTTACTGTGTGACTTGACCCCTCTGGAGATGGTCTTCGCATTCAAGTATTCTGCATCAGGTCCTTCACTATCTTCATCAAAATCAGAAAAAAATTTTGTATGGTTCCACATGCTTTGCCTGAAATTAGAGTCATATTAATCATCATAATCGATAAGTGGTCAAACAGAATTACATTGATCAGATGCAGATTAAAACAGGTTAATTATTTTACTATGCAACATGAGACAATAAACACAAAATTGTGGGCGTTTCAAAGGAGGTCTGATATTAAAACTTATCAGACTAATCACAGCTGCAATACTTCATTAAAGATAATGTTTAATTGTCTATCAAGAAGCTTCCTAGCTAATCACATTAGGTATCACCGTAGCACATCCTTGGGCCATTTCTCATTTACCACTCAAGATAAGTTTAATTTCATACCAAGTTGCATAAATTGAAGAGAACCACACATAACACATCTGAGAGGGAAGCTAGTTAGACTGAAGGTTAAGGTTTTGAAATAATTGTCCTTGCCAGTTAAACCTAAGTACAAATGTAAAATAATCACAGTATCAACCTGGATGTAGGTGCTTTTGAAAGACAAGATCTAGTTTCCCCAGTTTTAGCACCCCGTTTCCTTTCTTTCCGCTCTTTGATCTGCATTTAAAAAAGGATTAAACATCTGATAGAGTACTGATGAGGAAATTAATTACATGTTACTGTTCAACAGACCTTGCGTATGTTGGTAAGAAGTCTCATATGGTCTTCAGGCATGACAGCTTTAACTGCTTCCAGGCCACACTTCCTAACAAGCATTTCCAAAAGAAGCTTAACCTAAAAAATGAATCAAATTGCAACATTGTAATATGAACGAGAAGCAGATGAAACACCAAAACAGCAGCCATCAGCAGCAGGTCAATAAAACAGCATTAAATAAAAGATCACCCATGGATAGCCAAACACCAACCTTTGCTCTAAAATGATTCTTGGTATTATCTTGCAACTTCATCAAACCTTCCACCATGCTCTTCAGGTGCGATTGCAACCATTCTGCTTGTGATTTAGCTACTAGCACCTTTAACAAACCTAAATTGGCCTGCAACAAGACTCAACACTGGTTTAGTTGATTTTGAAGCTTGAGGCAATAACATTGCTTCATTCAGCAAAGCAAATGACCATAAAAAAGAAGAAAATGAAGCAAACCTTTATAATCTCTCTGTTCTGTCTTTGAAGTAGGAGAAAAGTTGATGGAAGCAAATTAAAAGCAGTTGAAATAAGATCAGAAAACTCGTAGGCCAAACGAGCTAAACCTTTGGCTGCTGCACTAATCATATGGGGAGTTTCACTAACCAGGCTTCCAGCAATCTGAGCCCAGGAAAAAGAACAGAATGAAATATAGTCTATGGTCAACCTAAAAATACACAGCTAATGTAAAATGAGTTCAGAATCAGATTGCATTAAATCACATCCCATAAAGGAACTGATACGAAATATTATGGATTAATTTAGGGTTAAAGTGCAACAATACCCACGAGTTTTAAACAAAATAGTGTCAAGCATCATATTTTTCGGAAATGTAAAAATTCCCATGGACATTCAAAATGCAAATAAAAATACTAAGACTATTAAATATAACCTAACACCAATACTTTTTGTGGTGGACCGCATGCTTTTCTTGTATATGCATATATAACAGTGTTGGAATAAGTTTAACAATCCTAGCATTTTTGCACCTAGTTTGAATGTTTATGGGTATTTTTACACCTTTGAAAAGCATATAATGCTAAGCGCATTTTTAGCAAAAGCTTATGGGTATTTTTGCACCTTAACCCATTAATTCATTCGATGATCAGTGAAGAATTAAAAATCTATATTTACCACATTGAAAATTTTACATAAATTTTCTCTATTCCCGCCTCTCTCTTCATCTCCAAGTGCATGTCCAATTTCAACAAGAATATCATAAGCTCTATTCCTAGTTTTTTTATTAGCCTGCAACAACAAAAAAACGTATTTCAAAGTTATTACCTTGGCAACCTCTAATGTCAATTTAGAACCTGATGACAGAATTTTTCCACAAATAAACCAAATTACCTCCTTGAGAGCAAGTACAATTTCTGTAAGGAAAGAAGAAATAATTTCACCCCACCTTGTTTCGAGATTATCCTGTTGCAGTGCATAATTTCAAAAAATCACACTTGCAAAATAAATATAGCAAAATTCTACACATCAACATATCTTAACCAGAACAACAACCAAACAAACAACAACAAGCCTTATCCTGCAAGGTAGGGTTGGGTACATAAATTGCATGACGCCATTGTGCTACATGGACCAAAACAAGGCGATTTAAAACACATAAGCAAAACCAATAACCTGAAGTACCTTAGAGACATGGACTATTAGGAAGTAAATGCAGTTTAGTCTATGGTGTCTGGAGGAAATATGACATGAAGGCAGAACTTCAACCATAAGTGCAAGGAGCTCCTCCAACTTTGATCGAATAAGCTCATTTGAATCCTGTTGAGAAAACCCATAAACAAACAAGTTACCAGCTTGACTAGCTAAGCACCAAAAACACCAAATATTAATTGGCCATTTTAGTTCTCCAGGAAACAAAATGTACACTAGTGGAATGACATCTTTTAATCCACTCGGACAACAAAGTTCAGACCACAAAACCAGTAATTAAACAATCCGCATCCATTGAATGATTGGCGCAGGTAAGTTGCCAGATGAACAATGGTCAAGATGAATGGCTACATGATAGTAAACATTGCTCAGACTTTTATATGAACCAGATAAACAACTAAATGAAAAAAGAAAATACCCTGAGAATGACTGAAAGTACTTTGTATCCCCTCTTCTGTATAGAACCTTCAACATCCTACAAATAATGATTCCTCATGATCAACATAACTTTTCATCACGAAAGGGAAGTTCAAGAGATTTATGAAAAGAACAAAGGATTATATATATACATGCGCGCACATCCTACAAACCTTTAATGTTGGCTTTATTGCAGAATACAGACACTCAATCTCTTTAGGGTTCAACACAGGCAACAGGGAAACTGCCAAGTCAAGAAGCTGTGCCCTGAGATTAAAGAAAATAAGAAGAAAGAAAATGATCACCATCAACTATAAGAGACACCCACCATGACCAAAAGACACCTTTGTAAAATTAACGACGCCACAATCTAAACCACAAAATTGGGAGCCCAAAAAATATGGAGACAGAATGCAATAGCCACCTGAAAACTGATGGCGACAAAACCTTTGATGACTCATCAACCTGCATTGAATTGGTATTGTCTGCTTTACCGATCCCTCGTGTGACTTTTAAAACCTTAGAACTTATGTTTTTGAAGAGCTTGGAATCGGATATCACTGCTGGATCTGATATGGAAGCAATCTCACTGATTGTGAGCTGTAAACAGAATAAACAGAATAAAATATCTTTTAGGAACTTCTTCCTGTAGCTAAAGGAAATGTCCAAGAACTGTGTCTATATGATAACATTCTAATTTTTAAAAAACCAACTTGAGAAAGAAAAAATCCCCAGATAATATATCAGCAGTAAAAGCTCATATATTACAATTCAGTATAAACTTCCGATTTTGCAAGGCCTAAACTCGGAAAAGGCAGAGGTTATATGTGAGAGCAGAGGTTATCTGAGCATTTCTACTTGTCTAAAATAGTAAAGATCTCAGTTCTAAAATTATGGCCATAATGTGGCAATTTAGAGTTTAGTACGAAATTTAGAGTAGTTGTCATGGAAAACTAAGCAAACAGAAGCTATTCAAGCAAACTATACCGACATATTCACATTGATCAACTAAACGCAGACATTAATTGACCACCTAGGGACATGGAAGTAAAGTTTAGAGAATGACGTGAATGCAAAATCTCGCAAACATCAAATGATATGACAATAACTGCTTCAGCATTGACCTGCATCCCTCAAAGTTACTCCCCCTATTGCAATAGGCACTAGGAATCAAGTCCCACAACCAGTTTAACTGCAATATGCACTTTATGGGAAGTGGATGGCAAAATCTCTATCAGAATTCAAACCTAGAACTAGAATGAAATCTCTAACATATGCCATAGAGAGCAATAAAAATCCACAGATGTAGGTAATACATGCATACAATTTACACGGTAAAGACATGTGCAATAAAATCCCACGTTAAATCTTAATATATTCTTAATTCAGGTCAGCCGAAAGGTTTGTTCAGCAGCAAAGCATTAAAAGAACCATTTCCAATTGATTTAACTCAGGTACCTGCAGACAACCTCCATCATCCTTTGTAGACTTCAAAAAAACATGTGACAGAACAGTTAACAGTTCCTGAGCAGAAGACTTCAGCACATTCAAATTGCTTGTTGCAACCTGCTTTGAATAATGGACTAAACCATGCTCACAGGCCATATCTCCACCCACAGATTGCTTATCATCTTTTTCATCCACAATTTTCTTGTTTTGCTGAATAAGAAGCTGCAAACTTGTGCATATTATTCCACGAATGTCAGGCTCTTCTTGAAGTGTGATACATAAAGTTCTTTCCAGATCCATGAAACTTTCAGCAGTGTCCAAAGGATAGTTGCAAAACGAAGGCAGCAAAGACCACAAAGAGTATGCAAGAGCATCTGCATTCCTTGATGACACCATCAGCCCTTGTAGCTCAAACTGCAAAATAAAAAAAGTAAGAAACAAGTTGTTCTGAAGAATAATAAAGCAATTCATCAATAATATTTCATACCTGTCGAGACCTCTGCCTTAAACGTCCAACCATACTCAAAATTTCCTTTGCAAAAAAGCTTAGGCGTGCACCTACAATATAATGTTTTAGTATTGGGAAGAGCCAAATATTTGCATTGGATAAGTCATCTGCTTCCAAATTCAGGGGTAGAAGAGAAAGGAAAGTTTCTGGTCCCATCGCAACAAGAGCAGAACCAAGGCACTCATGCAGCTGCATGTTTTAGAATATTAAAGATTAGTCAGCTGCAACACATTAAAAACTAAAAATTATTAATGATCGAGCTTTTAACCCTATCCTCCACTGCCAATCGAATTGTAAATGGAATCTAATCTAATGAGATATGAACAAAACAGAGGTGCTTCCAATATCTTCAGTAACTAGATTGTAGAGCATAATAAACTTAATGTGTAACTATAGAGCAGCACTGAAACTATATTTTTTTCATTGAATAAAAATAAAATGTGTAAATATAAAGATAGAAATACCTGTTTCCTAAAAGGGAAATTTTCATCAGATAGCTTCTGCAAAACTGCCAAGTTTGTAACAATTCCTCTCATAAAATAAGTGGAACAATTTCCTGTATTAACAAGATTAGTAACAAAGTCAGTAGCAACACAAGCATACTGTACTTTAATTTGAAGTTTGAGAAATGACATTATGAAGAAACAAGCTATTCAACGAAATTCAAAGAAAATATCCCAAACGAGCAGAGTTGGATGATTAATCACTTCAGTATAGGCAAGTAACCAGTTTTTATGCACCATGCTATGAGAAATAATACTTCTTACCTCTGCAGTTTAATGACAAGCAAAACATATATGAATGAATGAATGAATGAATGTTGTGAAGTGGAAAAAGACTAGATAGCAGTCTTAAGTACCTAATTTATGAAACATAGCTGAAACAACTTCAAATACTCTGTCCCAGACAGCATCAAAATCATAGTCAAGCATGCTTTCGATAGTTACACAAACTTTTTCAATGATGGTGGGACCAGACTTAGGAGTTTGTGCATTCAAAGATATCTGATCAACTCCCTGTTTAATCAAACTTTCATCAATACAAGAATGTATCAAACTCTTGAATGAAGCAGTTGCTGCACATATGGCCTCTTCATGTTTTGACGACAAAACATCTGCATATTTTAAAGAGGGAAACATGCTTTCATAAGTAATTTGCGAAAGAAGATGCCCATACAAAGACACACAACAGAGTTCAAAGAAATGAATTATGCTAATATAACATTATCAGAACTCCATCATTCAAAGTGCATCCAGAATCTTACCTTTGAGAGCATTGAAGACCGTAGGTAGCTTGATAACACATATTTGTCCATTAAGGGTGAAAACTTTATTCATTCCAACGTCTAGCAAGCGAGCTGTAAAAGTCATCACATCTCCAGACATCTCATTTGTTGAGATAGAAAGAGCCAATGAATTTACTAATTCAAGAAATGCTTCAGGGGAAAACTCCGATGCTGGGGAAAGACAGAGAAAACTCAAACCATCGGTTATGCGCCTAGTGAGAAGGGGTTGATGTAGATCCAAGAGAGGCTTGAAGTACTCAAGAATGCTAGTCTTGCACTCCAGTGACATAAGAGGAAGGCATTCTTTCAAAGCATCAAGAATATACAAAACCTGCTGAGCTCCCTGAGGTCCTTCACCAGCAAGAAGAAGAAACCTCTCAAACACACTAGTAATTCCTTCACTGGCAGATATCAGCAATGGTGCTTTTTGGACGCTCAGTAACACATCACGAAGACACAAATGTGATTGCCTTCTAACCTATATAAAGACCCAATCAGCACACAAGATTCAGAAGGACATGCGTTGTTTTTCCGGTCAGAATTTACAGAATTTGGGTTATTAGCAAGTTACAGAATTTATTTTAGCGTAGTACCTTTGATCGCGAATCCGTGACGAACCCCAGCAAGACATTGAACAGCTGAGACACATCAGACCACACATGACCATCCCTGTGTTTGTGTACCAGCAGATGCGAAACGCATTTCAATCCGGAAATACCAGAAGTCTCCGCAACTGAAGGAAACCGGAGAACTTGCACCAGAAGGTGCGACAAAAATTCCCTTTTCTTCTTCAATACTGCAAAAGGTACACGTTTAATGACCATGGAAAGAATGGTGAGTAGTGCGTCCACGATGTGGTTAGGGGCGTTGTTTTCGGATGAGAGGCGGTAGAGGGAAGAACATGCGGCACCGAAGTAGGCGACGTACGTGGAAGGGAGATTTTGTTCTTTGAACTCCTGGGACATGGCGTCGATAACAGCGCAGAGATGCTGATGATTTTCGTCGGCGGAATTACCGAAGCGAGAAAGAATGGAACCGCAGAGATCCCCATTGTGTTCGTCTACGGAGAAGCAGGGTTCTTCCGCTTCGATGCCTTCCATGTCTACTGAGCTCGTCGGCGACTGAATGGTAAAACCCTAGTTCCCTCCACACCCAGACCGGGATAAGGTTTAAAGCCTTTGGGATATAGTGCGGATTATTGGGCTTGTTTTGCTTACAGTGTGGATTATTATAACTAATTAACTTATTTTAAGGATCTTCAAGAATTAATTTAACTTATAAATTTACATATAATCTATCTATATATAAAATCATTTATCTACTAAATAAATTTTATAATTAAATTATTTATTTAGTTTTTCTTATAACTACTTATTAAGCTTTTTAGTCTATTAAAAAATTAATTGATTTTTATAAGGAAAGTAAGTAATTAATATTTTTTTTTAAAACTACCTTACATTGTTGGTAAGCTTATATGTATAATTTAGCAATGTATAAAAAGTATTTTAAAATATATATTACAATTAAGTAATATATCTGTCAAAGATAAAGGGTGGTACAAATCTTCATGTGGGTTTTTCCCTCCCTTTACTTACAATTAAGTAATATATCTACTAAAGATAAAGGGTGGTATAAAGCTTCATGTGGAGTTAAAAGCTCCCTTTTCATGAAGTTGTGAGTACAGGTTTCAGAGAAATAAGTTGATTGATTGATTTAAAAACACATTGTTACCAACAATAAATGTAGTAAGAGAAACAAAGGTTTTCATTATAATGGTTAAGTTGGATTAATTAAAAAAAGAATAAAGGACTAATCAAGTTGTAAGTACAAGCTTTAGAAATATAAGTTAATTGATGGTTGTTGATTCATTCTTTTTTATGTAACAATTTTTTAAATTAATAATTTATTATTAAATTTAAGTGTTTTAATTTGCCCAGATGAAATAATCATATTCGATCAAGTAAATTTAAAGCATTTTTGGGGATTTTAATGCTATTATTTGGCTTTTATTGAGTTTAATGGCATTAATTATGATTAATGATTATTATATAGAAATTTAAGCCAATTAAAGTATTTGTGGAACAAATTGAGATCAAAAGATAAATATGAATTAATATATCTATCAGGATAATTTTATAAGATTCTAAGTTTAAATTAATAGATCTTGATTTTAAATTTGAATTAGAAAATCTAAGATTCTTAAATTAAAATTTAAATCAAGGATCATAACAAATCTTTTTATTTTATATTATTTCATATATTATATTATTATATTGTTGTTGTTGTTGAATTGCCCTGAGGATAGAAAGGAATCACGCAGAGGACGCCGTACCCATGCCATCAAATTTCATCATCCAAGCGGCGCAACACAAGAAGATATTTTCCAAATCCATCAAATCCAAACGGCCAACAAAATTCACGCACAGAGGGCGGCTTATTCAATTATAAAAGATCCAAGCGGCGCACAGATTCAGCTTCGTCTTTTCCAATCTCCATTCCATTCACAACCGCCTGCCCTTTAACCGATTCATTCATCCATTGTGCGCGACAGCAGCTTAGTCGAGAGAGATGATGGGTTGGATGATTATTCTGGAATTTTTCATGGCATTTCGTGGTTAGTCTTATAATTTTCTGATTCAACAACGATGGCAGGAGCTTCATTCTTCAACGGGGAGTTTCTTTTATTACTTTAATTTACTGTCCAATAATTGTTTAACAATTCCTAGGTTTTAGGATTGTTTTTCTAATTCTTGGAACAATTTCTATTGTTTGATAGGATTTATTTTGGAGATGATTGTAACTGGATTATTGTTTAGCAATTGATATTGGGCTGATTTAACTTTAATTTCAATTATAATATTCTGTTATGACGTTTATATTGATTTCAGAGTTAACATCTTGTGATTTTCTAAGGTTGTATAGAATCTTAGATCAAATAATTTTTTGCTGGCTTTAATTCTATTACTTGAATTTAAGGGTTACAATTAAGCAGTGGTTTTATTATCCTTCATTCCTTTTTACTATTCTGGTGGCAGTTAGTAAATTGGAACTTTGGAGAATATTTTGTGGCAATTCGAGGTGGCTCGATTGTTGGATTAAAGCTTAATTATAATTATTTAATTCATTATTGTAACTCTCATATCTATTGAAGTGATGATTGCCCACGTTGTTGAGTTGGAGGATTGATTATTATCATCGTTTATTCGTGTGTTTCATTTTCTATTTCTTTTATCAAAATTCATTTCAATTATTTTTATTAAAAAACCAAAAAAAAAGTATCTTAATTTCAGTTTAGGTTTATCGCATTCAATTATTAGGAATTAATTTCATTTTCGGCTCCTCAAAGTGAACACCACCCGGATTGGTGCTATATTATATTAATTCGGTTAAATTTGGTACGGAAGATCCAGAGAGGAAGTGAACATTTTTACAAGTTGAACTTAAAAAAGTGAGGCACCTTATTAAATTTTAACAAATGCAAGGTGTGAGATAAAAAAGGCAAGAATAATCAATGAAAAATTTTAAAACCCATCTATTTATTATTTTTAAATCCAATTCCAAAAAAAAAATTCCCTCCACTTATTTCCCCTCATATTTTTTTTCCGGACGAGTTATCTTTTCTTTCGATGAGTCATTTCCCCTCGTATTAAACAAACCCTTGATGAGAATACAAGCGATAAGATTAAATGATTAAAATAACATCTTTTAAATTTAAGTGATTAAATTAAAAAACATTTAAATTTCTAAATCGGAATGTGACACAAAATTAAATAATTAAATGAATAAATATATAATTTGACCAAAATGTTACTGTTTACAAGTATCTTACGAATTAGATTTAAACCCGTGAGTTGACCAAAATGAATGTGTACACACGCTTGGCCAAAATGTTATTGGACTAGTTTGCCAAGCGTTAAAAAAAACCAAACATAAATTTAACAATATTTTTCTAGAAAATGAGATAATTTTCTTCACATATTTACCTCGACTTTACATTCAAGAGTCTCTTCAACATTATTGTTAGGTTGCTTGACAAAAAAAGAAATTTGTTTGATTGTGTTACCTGCTTTTATTAGTGCTGACAATGGCAAGTCGAACAAGCTAACCCATGGTTTGTCGGACTGAAAGAGCCCATCCTCATGTCACTTCTTAATTAACCAACCCTTAATGATAGGTTGGCGGGTTGGAACCACTGGACTAGATTTTTTTTCTTTATTTTTTTCTTACCCATAATATTTTTAATTTGAAATTGAAATATCTTTTATATAGTTCAATACCTAAAATGAAATTTTTTTATAAATTTAATTTCTAAAAACATATCGTAACTTAAAAATAAAACATTTAATTCAAATTTTAAACAATACAACTTATGCATATATAATATATTTGATAAGATTGAATTCAAATATTACAATTTAAATTAAATATAAATTACAAACCAAATGATCAACAATCATATAATATTAATAAAATTTCCATTAGTATCAGAATTTGCTAACGTATTTTTGTTAACATATTTTTCTATCATTCCATTTTATTTTCTTAAAAATAGCAGGTTGGTTGATTGGCCTATCAAGATTGCGGGTTATGTTTGAATCTATTCAAACAGTCTCAACAAATTCCGACCCAACCTGCCATTTTTTTGGCAGGATTGAGCATGTTTTTCTAATTTCATTGAACAAAAAATAATAAAATATGAAAAGATTATCGTGTGATTTTCTTAGCTTAAAAAATGATTTCATTTTTGCAATTTCGAATAGGTCTTTTATTTCCTTTTCAGAAGAAAAAACCATTATAAACAGTAGGAAATCAAACAGACCCATGATTCTCAGCTTTTTTCCAACCAAATGCAGTAATAGGCCAATGGCAACGAATTGTTTTCATTATTTTTTTTTCAAAGTAATGTCAGTATTTTGTTAAGAGGAAAAATTGTCACATTTTTTAATCCGAAATTTGAGATTTAAGTAAAGGCAACACATGAATTATGCCTAGCACACCACTCTCCGCTAGCTCATGAATCTCCCCGCCCTGGTATCTGGAAATATAGTAGTCTCAAGCCTGTTAAGACATGCTTCAATATTTCCAAATCCAACAAGAGAGATGATGGCTTGGGAGCCTAGACCATAAACAAGCATAAGACCCTTATTGCAAAAACGGAAATTGATATATAGCTCTTGATGCTTACACCAAAGTATTGAACTCATGGAAGGCCAACAAGATGGTCGAACAAATCACTCCTCTGATTGCCTTTGCCACAACACAGGAATGTCTCCATATCGTTTCTGCAGTAGGAAGAAAAAGGGAATTAGAGTTCATGGCCAAAATAACTGTTTAAGGTTCGAGCAAAAATTACCACTCACTATCAAAACCAGACACCTTAGAACTAAATGTTCACTACTATGGAAGTATGAAGCAATGAGCAAGGATTACAACAACACACCAACATCATTAACTTGCATTAATATGCAGGAATGCAGATGCAGGCACCTCTAGAAAAGTACCAAAATATGCCCAAACATGGTTACCCATTTTTTAGCAAGGTTAACTGTTCCTTAGAGTGAAAATGTTTTTGCTAGGCGTTCTTCAACACGCATGCACCGTAAAATTGATAGAAAACCATGTAGTGTTTATATAGAATTAAAAAACAATTTCTGTACCCCAACATTATTGTACTCCCAGAGCTTGTGAACTCCGTGATCCACATCCTGCAGCCCAGAAAAGGAAGTTCTTAGTATTCATCTTGCAAAAACTAGAATCAAATGAACCAATGGAAGCTGGTATTAAATCAACACAGAAGATGATAAGGGAAACTACTAATAACATAAACTTCACTATTATATTCAAGTAAGCTTACAGAACGGATTTTGCATATGGACAAACAATTTTGCGAACTGATTGTCGATTAAAAGTTAAATCCTCTTTATGATAGAATACAGTAATTGAAAAGGAACAAATACAGTGCTTCCCCCAAAGAAGAGACACTATAAACCACATACGTTTAACTTCCACATAAATTTCATAGTCACAATTGAGGCATCTAACAACCGCAAGTAAACTTTAACCCTCTAAATTTTTATTAAATCCGGGGTATAACATTTATATCCTTCCAAAACCTACTTGCCAACATTGCTTTATATTCTAAACCCCTCTCACAGCAATGGCGTAATATATTACTCAAATTTTCCCCTCCTAATCTAACGCGTAGCCTTCGCATTTACTCGTTTGTATCCAACAAACGGGACTTCTATCATTCCTACGATCGATGATCGAGGATGAAATTATCAAGCAGGGCATGCAAGACTTTTTTTAAAGGGACAAATTTAGAGTGAGCTCTGTATAGCAATGAAGCACCTATCCCTACTAGGTGGTCCAACCAAAAAAGAAAATGCAGCATGGGTCGCCGTGATATTCAAAGAATGAGAACTCACTCATTCACCGAGGAAAGCTCCGGCAATGATAAAGGTGACATAGACGGAGTTCCGGCGCATAATCACCTTGTACAGACCTTCAAGAAGGCCACCTCTGCTTCGTCGAGCTGCAGAATCCATGGTGAATACCCCTGTTTTTGGTTCGACTCCTCTCGACCTGTTCTCTAGGGTTCCGGATCTCCTCTATCACGAAAATGACAAGAAAGAAGCGTGGTTAATTCAAGTTTATTGGTTTTAATTATTACAGGAGATATACATAATATCTCTCTCTCACACGTGGGTGAGAGAGATTTATTGTAAGGTGCTAAGGAAGGAGTTGTAACTTCCTTCTTTGTCACCTTACAATAAATCTTTTTATATATATTCGTGTTGGTGAAAAAGCATTAGTAGGGTAGTTTGTTTTGTTTATTCATTTGGTGTTGATTAACTATTGTTTAAATTGAATTGGACCTTTTCTTTCGAGGGAGGAAGAGTTTAAATGGAGATTACAAATATCATTAGATGAAAAAAAAATTGATTTAAATTTTAATGACAATAGTACAAATTAATGGACAAAGCTAGACAAATTTCTATATAGGATGGATTGAGTTCACACAATTGTGTCAGCACTTATTATTTATCCAAAAGCAAATATAAATATTATGTGGATTTAGATTAACACTGAAAACCACTTTTTTACCATATTTACGTCAACATACTTTTTTAACGTTATTATTTTAAATATGAAAAAGATATGTAGTTGGTAATGAATTAACTTAAGGTCTTTATTCAAATTTTACTGTAAATGTGTGAACTGGTTGATGGATGATTTGTTAGTATTATTGTAAGTGTTCTCTAAACTCTGAGATATGTTTTAACCCTAATAAACTCTTGGATCCAACTCATTTAAATTTTCTTCCAAAAAAAGATAATAACATGTTTTACTGAAAAAAAGATAATAACATGTTTCTCTAAGAGAAGAATAGTATGCGCGATCGATACCGGCATACATTATATTACTATATGGACTCAGGGCCTATTGAAAGACGATATCGTTGAACATCAAATGTAAATATATCTTTTCTAACAATTATTTGAATCTTGATTTATTATATTGGGCCCGTTTGGCAAACTGCCATAAGCCATTTATAAATGCTTTTTCACACAAGTCGAGGCAAATATGTGGAGGAGATTGTCTCATTTTACGGAAAAGTACTGTTGAACGTGCTTATGAAAATAAGCCACTGCTTGCCAAACAGGGTCATTGTGAAGAATTGCCCCTTCTATTATAACCAATCTCATTACATATACCAAATAAAATTTAATTGATGAGTGCATTAATTAATTATTCCCACTCTTTTGTAATATGGGATCAATACATGAAATAAAAATCCATGTACAATTAAACTTGTTAATTATAAGCGGTGCTTTCTCTCTGTTGTTGCCCACATTAATTGTGATTATAATTCAATTACCGACTGACCTTGAACATAGGTGTTTATTTGATATTTCTGTAGCCATTTCTTTTTTTATTTAAAAAGGTAAGTACTAACAGTATGAGGTTACAACGGCGGGATCAAACTCATGACCTTCCACTTGGGAGATACTATACCACTAGGTTACAAAGACCTTAGGTTCATGTAGATATTTCAGTCATCGTGTTTAAGAAGCAGCAGTACTAGTAGTGATGATCCTTCTCCTCTCATTCACTTTGTGATAAGTAAATGAACAGCCATAAAAATGAAGCCTGATCAATTACTTTTTATTTTTTAAAAAGTAACAATAATGTCAAGGGCCTAAATTTATATATATGTATATAGCAAAAAATAAATAAACTATAGCAGTTTTGAGCCAAGTGGGCCCGAAGGGTTGTGGGCCAAGTGATTGGGCTTGATGTGAAGTGGTCTGAAGGTGTGGATATGATGAATTAAATGGGAAAATGGATGAGTAGTAACTCGAGGTGTATGTACGAATTATTGAGGTCCAAGTGGGATGCTTCTTCCTCTCCAAGCGGCACTCATTGAATCAAAGCATGTGGCAACCATCTTCATTCAAGCTCGAGGTTATGAGTATATATATACCCATAACCTAAAACAAAATAAAAATAATAATATAATAGATGGAAAAAATGAAATAAAATAAAACAAAATAAATGGGTTTATGAGTTTAATCCTTCTCTAATAATAAATTTCTTTCCCTTTTCTTATTTTATCTTTTGATTTCAATTTCTTCTAAAAATACCTTTAATTATTCTTTGAAAACCAATAAAAGAACAATGGTTTATAATTTAAGTTGCTTCACATCGTGACCTCCTAAATCCAAAACCCTTATAATACCAAGAACAAAATAATGAGTCATCGTTCTGCCAAAAGATTAAGATGCTAACTAGCAGCAAAGTACTCCTTACATTTTCTTTTTCTTGACGCCTTTCTTCTTGGTCCTTTCGAGTTTCAAACTCTTCTGGGACAGCACGCTAGATGCACTCTTGCCTTCAAACCTTTTTGTCATCTTTACAACACTTGCCATACCTTTCCTTGCAGTAGCTCGGTGCTGTGGCCTACGGCTCATCATCTTCCGATCAAGTGGTCAATATGCATAAGGCTCAAGCTTGTCCTTCCTCTTCACATCCACAGATTGCTTATAATCTTTTAAAATAGAATAAATTTAAAATATTAAATATATAAATATATTATTTAAATATATTAATTATTAATAATATATATATAAAGACAGATGGGAATGCGGTGCTTCTCACACGAAACTGGTTCCGGAGGCATAGTGCATCAATTGATAATTAAGAAACTGTTAATGGCTAAAACCACTTCTCTCATGTTTGTAGAGTGTATGATCATTTTCGCCCTACGTTGCAATGATCCTGTTATTGCCAATTTGCCGTTGCTATTTCCTATCCCTATAGCAATGTAATAACCCCTTATGTTAATTGTTAAGAAATCTCTCTTATAACATGTATCAAAAAAAAAAAAAAGAAATCTCTCTTATAACCATTAGATCAACACTGAATAGCTTAGATTTAATTTTCTTAAATAATTATTATTATCAAAATGTTAAACTATTATAAAAAATAATTAATCAAATCTAAATCGTTACATCTCAATATGAATAAAATAATACAAAAAATAAAAAATATATAGATTTTGTATAAAACTAAAGCTGATCATTCAATGTTAATCCAATTGTTATAAATAAATAAGGAGGGGGGGGGAAGAGGATGAGAAGTTCTTTAATGATATTAATACACCTATGAAATTTATATATGAAAAAACTGTCAACAACTTGGCATAATTTTATTTTGTTAGTGAGACACAAATATCCTTTTCCAATTGGAAGAAATCACTTATTTTATGTAAGATTTGAATTTTTTTTCATCAAATTATGAAAGACTCGAGTATTCCGCTAGACTCCTTGAACAAGGGACTGGTAAAATTGTAATGCTGTATTTACAAACATGCACCACATTAAAGTACACAAGACCTGCAGGTATTGGAATCTCTGATTCATGTGATACCGGACAAGTTATTTTTTAATATTTACTGTGGTGGTTGAAAAATTTAAGAGCACCTCCTGATTCTAAAATTGGTGGACAGAGTTCCTATCTATTCATCTTTCCATTCCACCTCCAATGCAATCTCGTTGCGGCGTTGAAATGGAAGTGTAAACGGGGGATTATACTGCAATCAAAACAGAGAAAATGAAAATTCAAAACCCCAAATATCTAGAAACATATTTATAAAACTCCTACCAAGCAAATCCCCAAAGCTCTCACCTGCGCAACTTCCACTGAAGTGCCCTCTATAACCTTAAATACTTTGTCCCTTTTCAATGCTTCTCGTAGTCTCAATTCTCGTCGCTTAACTTCTTCATCATTCACGTAACCTACCTCAGGACATGAGAAAGGTAAAATGTTTAAGTGGGGACTGAAAAACATTTAATATAAATGATTTCTTTCTCTCTCTTTTCCCTTGCGCTTAGTACAACTAATGTTACGAGATTGATTAAAAAGGTAAGGGCTAACCTGAAAAGGCAAGCACCGCAACTATTTTTCTGGGGACCTCTTTGATCCTCACAGAGGAATCTTTAGGCAACGGTAAGTTGGCACCATATTTTGACGGCATGACAAAAGACATTTTCCACTTTCCTTGATCTTCCATCTAAGATAAGGTTATTTCTGCATTAGAACATTATTGGAAACAAATATTGAAGGGAATGCGGTATCTTAACCACGATCCCCTTTTCTTCAATATAGCAACAATTAATTTGTTAAAAGAGCTCTAATTCAACTAAGCTTGAATTCGGCCAGGCTGGCTATTGGGGGGTTAAAATCATACATTTTGAGACCAAGTCAGATCCAATCATTTCCCTTCCATAATCAGAACAAGTTAGAAATTACGTTCGTCTATGTTTAGTTGCATTTCATAGTCTTTATGCTATGCCTGTAAAGGTTTGTAAGTTTTGGTTGTTAAGCTGCTAGCTATTGTCTTCACTTTTATGTCCAAAGAGATATGGTCATATTTATAAAACAATACGCAAATTATTGATAGCCTTATTGGCATTGTATAAGAAATATAAAAATAAAGATAAGGATTGCAATTGCATAACATGGCATAGAATGGTACCCTTGTCAACACAGGTGTTGTCATATCCATTTTAACCCCATCATTCTCATCCTTGCGTGAAAAAACAGGTGTTGTCATCTCCATTTTCTCCTTCTTTGTATTCTACTATCAGAACAGCAGCATAATACCATTACTCATTTTAAAACAGGAAGGAAAAAGAACAATAGAGATATTTGCACATCATTTACATGGGCAAAAGTTTCACCTCCAAATAGTGAGTGTGTATGAAGTCAGTTACTCGCAATGAAGAGAGTAACAACTGTACGGGTGTAAGTGATGTGCATTTGCCATTACACAACAAAAAGAAAGAAAGAATGAAAGAAAGAGGTGTAGTGACCAAAAACAGCCCAGTAACGTAATTGGAGTTCAGTTCTGAAACTAAAAATTACCTTGCCAAAAAGATACTCAGCTAGGACATTGAAGGACTGGGAGGAACCATAGAAGTCAAAGCCGCTCTTCCCAGGCATTGTCGTCTCTGCTATAAAGTAAGGCTGCGTAGATAAAATAACATCAAGGTGAAACAAACCCAACAGCCCAAGACTAGATTGTTCACCATAACAGCATATTACTTTTTCGAAAAAAAAAACACATGAGGCGTTTTGAGCATGGTATATGTAAGTATTGCAAGGAAGCTCATATAAACTGCAAATTTTTTTTCGTGCACTACCCAAGTTTTATTTCTTTTCTTTTTATCTCTCCCTCCTTTCTCCTTCTCCCTGCCCTCTTCCCCCTTTCGTGCCCCAGCCTCTCCTTCAAGTTTTGGGGGTACTGCAGAACATGTAAAGCCCCTTCTGGAAGAAAAATCAAATTCAATGAAGGTTTACTTCATCCTATAGGGTAAGCACATGTAATGGGCAGCCAATTTTCTATGCTATGTATAAGGTACTCGCTTTCTAGCTAAAACATCTTTCTTGGTCAGGTTATTTCCAGCACATACAGATGGAACTTATATATACCTCAATTTCCCTGATCTCATACTGATCCCGCATACCAAGAACTTTGAACTTCACAGTCTCAAGGTCCGGAACTACAGATAAGCCCAAATTAATTCGCACAACGGGAAAAGGAACAATTAGAACAACTCAAGTGAATTAGAAAATTTTTCATATTTGACGATGAGAATTAATCATTTATAATACCTGCCATCAGAGCCTCTTCTAGAGTCCGGCTTTCAAATCTTTTAGGGAAAATGTATTTAGCAGACTCAGTGGCCGCGTCCGCTAGAACTATGATGAATATCCGTAAAAATGAATCAAGTGAATTAGATGGATGGCAGCGTAAAGAGAGGAAAATATAATAAGAAAAAAAAATGAGAATTTTGACATCTACGTCTCTGAGACAGAGAAGTGGCTTGTGAAGCAAGAGCGAAAAGTAGAGAGTATCGAGCTTCAAACGCAGAAATGGTTCTTCGCTGGGTTGGAGATGTTCTGACTCTGTTGCTGGACGCAGAATTGGTGATAATCGATGAGGTTTTATCCTGGGTTCTTGGAAGAGGGGCGAAGACTAGTGATCGAGTATCTGCAAACAACAGAGGTTTAAAAAGAAGCATTTTTCCTCCCGGATTCGATTCACAACCAACGGTGTTGGAAGTGAATGATGGCCTCGCTGTCGCCGTGCAGGTTATGGTTCTGGAATTTTTGAATCTCTGTCGCCGAGTGCAGAAATCGAATATTAAGAGCCAAGAGGTTATGATTTTCCCCGGGAGATGCAAATTACGGAAAACCCAAGGTACGTAGAAGTAAATATAGAGTGTATATATATAGATATTTCACACACATGTATATATATATCTTTTTATTTTTATTCTATTTCTTTTTTCTTTGTAATTCATGATACCAAATAGCTTTGTACTTGGTGGGTCCCGCGGATGAGACTAAAAGGGCGTAGAAGGAGTAAGAATTATAGAATGGACTATTGCTTCTCTCTCCCATTATTCCTGACTTTCTCCTTACTACATTCAACAAACCACTCATCCATCACAGCTCACTGCTGCAAGGGGACAGGTTCATGTTATTGGAAAAATTGCACTTAAACATCAGTGGATCTTCACATTCCTCTATAGTGTTGTGCTCATACTATTGGCAGCAACATCTGCAAGTAAAAAGAGTTGCAACATAACTCTTAAATTGCAGAAAAATAATAACAATATTTAGAAAATAACTAATCCGAATCGTGCCCAAGGACACTGTCCTAAAGAGTTATTCAGCCATAAATCGGCAACTCCCCAAGATTAAACGGACTCTTCTTACCGGAGCAAGGTAACAGAACAACAGAAAATAAAGAGCAGGAAGCAAAGAGGAAGAGAAGAGAGAAGCTCTGAAACTTGGTCAAGAGCTTGGTGCCACTTCCTCAATAGTGGAGCATGTTATTTATAGGTTCCACGTGACAAGGCACTCATTCTTCCAAGCAATGTGGGACTTCTTTGCCATACAAAGTGGAACTTCCTCTTCCTATTAACACACACCCACATATAATTTCAACAATCCCCCACATGTGTGTTAAAAGACAACTATCATCTGCTCATTTGATTTACAGAATGAGTATAAACGTTTTAAATCTAGTGTCTTTCGACTATGAACCAGACCTAGACCAATAATTCTTAATACACAGAGATGTCAGTGAAACGTACGTTTCTATAAACCAACAAATCATTGTTGTGTAATAGAGGCCTTATTGGTCAGAATATATCACCACATTTCCTGCTATTATCGGCAGTTTTGCACTTTAAACTGCCGTGCGCGCGTCTGGTGTTCGCAGAATTAACAAGTGACTTTGCCAATAAGGACTTTGCCACGGTCTCATGAAAGTGGCCCCACTTCACATTCATCTAGGTGATTTCATCAAATATATCAGTAATGAATATACCATCCATAAAGACTATGAAATCATTAAGAACTTTACTCAACCTCTCCAACAATGCATTCTAGCACTTTCTCAACCCATAGGAAGGGACTATAAAGTTTAGTGCTAGCAGAATTAACAAGTGACTTGTTTTTACCCATATGAACCTTCTTCATGGGATCTCCAATCACAAAGGTTGGGTTACCATCACCGTTAATTTCAAATTGGCTTAAGTCACGTTCCCCTCGATGTTTCAATAATTTGTTTCTTCCCTAGAGGTTTTGTTAATAGATCTGTTAGGTTAATTTTGACCTCACAAAATCTATTGAGATAACACCATAATTATGTAGCATGCTATATTGTATCTCAAACGATATTTAACGGTACCATTGTTCTATCTACAATGGATATTGCCATTTGGCAATCACAACTTATCAACATAAAATGTCGGATCCACACCAAAATTTTGCCGATAAGTTTTCAACCACTTAGGCATCTAGTATCATTCAATTTCAGAGTAATAAACTCTTATTCACATAATAATTATTTCAACTACCATTAAAGGTGAATAATCATAGTGGATTTTCTCATATAAAACTAAAGTTCAGTTAACATCCGTGTATCTCAATACAACGGGAATCCACTGTTCATGACACCAACATTTATGGTATCCCTCAAATATTTTATTTCTCTCGTATGATGCATATTTATATATGCTCAATCTCTATATAGCATAAGCTATATCACATGGATTAATATTTACTAATGCAACAAATTCTTTAAATTTGTG
>JANTPZ010002590.1:0-16379 GCA_025593235.1 Vachellia pachyceras
CTGCAAAAACATTAGAGCCATCTTCTTCCATGGAACCCAAATATCCATCAAAACAGTCTTTACGCCTGATTGTTACGTTTGTTTCACCCTCCAGCCATCTTAATTCTGCAATTTGAATACCCGGTCTTCAAAAATATACACATAGGGCTGGAAAGTAAATGCACTTGAACCAGATAGAGGTGAGCAGGAGTTGTACTCTGTTTCTTCCTCTTTTTTCACTTTGTATTCAAGTGATAGGATGTGATTTGATTCAAATATTGATAGACAGAGAGAAAGAAAGAAGTCAGATTCCTAATTAAACCTGGAACCAGATTTGATTCATCAGAACCAATAAGGCAGTGAGGAGGGTAAGGATCTTCTGGTTTGTTTGGGTGGTGAGAATCCAGAAACGCCATAATTGGCAGTTGCTTCTCACAGAACAATCTGGCCAGCCTTGCCGCTTCATCAATCATTCCTGAAATCTGCATATTAGGTTCTGTTGGAGCCTGCAAACATACATGGCCCATCCATATCATCTTCATCTCTCCAGATCATCAAAACTGTGCATATATGCGTGTGTGGCAGAAGTGGTGTTTACTTTGATGAAATTTAGAGTGGAAAATTATAGAGTGAAGGAAGGAGACATGTACCAGATTTCCAGCACCAACAGTGCAGAAGCCATTGATGATGTCCACAAGAACAAGGCCATTCACAGAATCTTGAGGCAAAACGAAGGCCTCCTGCTCCAGAGGGATCTCACTCTTCAACAGCTCAACTATCTGTGACACCATCTTCAATCAAATTTCTTCTTCTTCTCCACCAAATTAATTTATGCTATCTCAACAGATCTGTGTGTGTCGGTGGGGGGAGAGAGAGGTTTTATAACAGCGGGCTTGTTTGGCGGAAAGTGTTTTTTCGTAAAATAAAAATAATTTTTTTAATATATTTATATCAATTTGTATAAAAGTACTTTATTTACTGTATTTTTAGATGGAATCAGTAATAAACATGGGTGGCTTCTGCCTTCTGGCCACTGGCAACTGACTCAACTTTAAAGTCAACAACTGTGGGTATGATGGATAATGGCTCCGTTTGGATAGTCCGTTAGGAGAATGGACACAGATTTCAAGGTAATTTATGTGAGAGGAAAAGTGTCTCAGTAAACATACCCGTTGTGTACAGGACTTACCAAACGGAGCTAATACCGTGAGGGTAAGTCTATGGATTGTTGCGAGCAAGTGGCGGCACAAGTCAGATGCACTCACCCATTAGGTTTATTTTATGGTTTATTCCACCCTCAACATGCCGCACATTCAATGACAAAAACAGATTTTTTTTTGAATAATTGATTTTTAAGTGCTTCCACAATAAAAGGAGACATGAAAAAATGCATAAAAAGTTGTTCTTTAATTTTTTTAATGAGAAGACTTAAGTATGAGTATAAGTATTTTTTGTATATAAAAGTTTGTAGATTATAGATAGTTTTTAGGTATAAAAATATATTATGTCCTTTTAATCAATAAAAATATTAAATAATTTTTTTAACTTTTTTTTGCCAGAAGATTTTTTGTTTACTAATTCTCCAGAGAAGACGACTTCACTGCTAACAAGAAATTATATACAAAACTGACTCTTTAGCATCAGCATGAGAAATATGCACCCAATTTATAACCCAAGAACACATAACATGAAGTTTTAAAAAATAAGTCTGATTATTTAAAACATTCATAAATTTTTTGACTTGATATGAATGTTAATTATATATTTTGATGATTATGTTATATATAATGTGAAAAATAAATGTTTAAATACAGCTGAAAAAGCATCCACTTGATATGAATATTGATTATATATTTTGATGATTATCTTGAGATACTTCATAACTTGTTAAGGTTGTTGATTCATGGTTTGATCTTTGAAAAATTACGTCCAATTTAAATAAAATTTATTTTACATATTTACTCATGAGCATGATGGAAAATAATTTTTATCATTAAAAAAATTGAAAATACATGTTTTTTCAGTGATAAATTGAAAAATGAAACTACATATTTATCCAGAGTCACTGAGCTTATTTTCGCCACCCTTGTTCGTCGCTCGAAGGAGACGACCAAGAGGAAGGCGTGTTGAAGCCTGTGCGTGTGTTATCTAAGACACATGCTTGTTTAGAAATCAGATTTAAAACTTAAATTTCACAAATTCTGAGATAAAAATTAAATTTTGAAAAGTGATTTATGTTTGAAAAGTTATAGTTTTTACGGATTCCAAGGCAAAAAGTGGGTAGAAAAGAAGAAAGTAAGAAAGAGAAAAAGTAGAAAAGAGAAAAGAGGAAAAAGTAAAAAAGAGAAAGTAGGAAAGAGAAAACATAGGTTTCAAACCTAAGTTTTGACAACCAGATTGCCAAACGAGCCCATAGACTGTTTAAATTCTCCGATGATAATGTGTTTGGTTAGGAACACCGTTTCCCAATAGGATACGTAAGTCGAGATAAAATCATTTCGAAATCTGTAAAAATCATCTCAAAATTCATTAAAACCATCTTAAAATCCATAAAACCATCTTAAAATCTGTAAAATACCTCAAAATTTGTAAATATTGTAACACGCACAACAAAATTTCTCTCAACCCCACAGAGCTTTTCCTAATATGCAGTCAGCTTCCACATCACTCCTTCATCAATTCCCAACTTTCGGGCCAAAATCCCAAACTCTCCCGTCAAGAACTCGACTCCTTCAATTCTACAGGCCCAAGAACGGCTTCGCTTTCTGGCTTTCGCGTGTGGTCACAAATAGGACAGGGTGGTTCTTCTTATTCATCTCCAGGTGATAATGAGTTTTGTTCATTCATGGAGTATGTGGGTAAGAGAGGACTACATGTGGAAGATGATTTGATGGTTTTGCTTTATCATATACAGTACGCTTGCAAGCAAATCGCTTCCCTTGTGGCTTCTCCATTCAATTCCTCTCTAGGGAAACGATCAGGTCTTGGTTCAGCTGCCGGTGGTAGGTCTGATAGAGATGCTCCGAAGCCGCTTGATATCGTCTCGGTATGTCCTTATGGAGATTACTCCCCTGCTTAGTAAAATTGACTTGCTTAGAAAAATTGAAATATAAGGACGAACAGTGAGAAGAGAGTTCCAATGAAGTTGAACTAGTTAACAATATGAGAATTTTGTTGATGGGTAACCTGTAAATTACAGCAGTTTCGTTTAAGCTGTTTTTTGGGCTTACCTTACCCACTTGAACTATTTTTACACCCGTAAAATGAGAAGAGAATGGTATACTTGTTAGGTGAGCTATATTATTTGGGGAGATTGAGGAAGCTGAGCAACATTTTCTAGAATGATTCTTATTATGAAAAGTTGATCTGTGGGATGCCTGTCTTTTGATTGGCCCATGTCTACTTAGCACTTGATGAGATTCATTATCCTAAACTGATTTACATATATCTTGCAATGGCAAAAAAAAAGCCTATTTTTGGGATAAATATTCACTTGGAATTTGGAATGATGTTCTTAAACATTGGTACTCCCAGCCACCTGAACCCAATCACCTAGACTAGTGTCCGTCACAAAATAGAATATAATAGTTATTAATGGGTTGTTAGACTATTGTCAGTCACATATCAGAATGATCTTCTATTGAAGTGTTTTTATGTTCTAATTCTTTAACCTTTTTGAGTCTCTCCTCTTTGGAAGTTCTTTCCTTCAATTCTGCCTTTCCAATTCAAGATCTATGCAATTTTTTAAATGATCTGGATGTTATTGAAACACTAGGGAAAAAATAGTTGATTGATCAGTACTCATGCTATGAATTATTGCAGAATGAAATTATATTGTCTTCACTGCAAAATTCTGGAAAAGCTGCTGTTATGGCTTCTGAAGAGAACGATAATCCAATCTGGATAAGTGATGATGGTCTTTATGTGGTGGTAACAGATCGCCTGGACGGTTCTCGTAATATCGATGCTTCCGTTCCGACAGGTACGATTTTTGTCATCTATAGGCACCTCGAAGAACTAGATAACCTACCCATCGAGGAGAAGGCTATGCTTAATTCACTTCAGAGTGGAGCAAAGTTGGTTGCTCCTGGCTATGTTCTCTATTCATCTGCCACTATACTCTGCACCACCTTCGGTTCTGGGACACAGGCATTTACTCTTGATCATTCAACAGGGGACTTCATTCTAACAAATCCAAGTTCCAAGCATCAAAATCCCCCCTCGTGGTAATTAGTACTCATAGCCTACATAATCCATATCTAGCATGAATCTATCCAATTCTAATGTTGACCCTTCTTAATATTTGGTGAAAACTTTGAAGTTATACTAGTTATATGAATATTCTATGTTTCATTGCAATTCTCACTTGTGGTCAGAGAGATGTTTGGATTAGCTTATTAAGCGATTTTATGCTGTACGAGTTACAAATATATGAATGTTGTGAATGAAGAGGATCCATTGGCATCATCATATATGTCTTTCTTGTATACCATTTGTGAGGGCAATGTGCATAGTTTTAGGCTCTGTTGATTAAATGCTGTATGTCTTATAAACTTGCAGGGCAAATTTATTCTGTGAATGATGCTCGATACTTCGATTGGCGTGAAGATCTAAGGCGATATATAGACACTGCAAGACAAGGAAAAGGTTAGTATCCAAAGAAGTACTCGGCCCGGTATATATGTTCTCTGGTGGCGGATCTTCATCGAACTTTGATGCACGGGGGTGTGGCGATGAATCCAAGGGATCATCTTCGCCTTGTTTATGAGGCGAACCCTCTGAGTTTCATAGTGGAGCAGGCAGGAGGAAGGGGTCTGATGGGAAGAATAGAATTCTTTCACATCAACATGTTAAACTGCATCAAAGACTTCCTCTTTTCCTGGGGAGCTTAGAAGATATGGAAGAGTTGGAGAGCTATGGAGATGTTCAACAAAAAGTCAACCCTGGTTATGAGGTTTGATCATAATGGTGGAGCAAATTTTGAATCTTTTTCAATAATGCTGCCAGCTGATTCTCTCTCTGGTTCATGTATGTGTTGCAATGACCATTACTTGTGTTAATAGTAATCGTTTTCCCTTTTTTAAGTGAAACCATTTCCTATCTGATAATACCAACTAATTCAGATTTTAGCATATAGTCAAATGCCAATAGAGATGGCTCTTTTAAGGTTTTTTCCCTTTTTCTTTTGCAAGGGTACTGTTTAAGCAAATTCTAGTAAGGAATTAAAATTAAATGAAATCGGGCCACCAACAATGAGAAGATGAAAAGTGGCCACCACCGTTAATGCAAGATAGATAAACATTATTTATATTTATGAAGCTTGAGTAAGACTGGTGGCGGATGAAAGGAAGAGAGAGATCCAAGTGTTCGTCTTGTGCTTAATGTGTTCAGAGTGTCTACAATGTAAAGTATGATGAAAATAAATAGTTTATCTTCGGTCTTGGTCGCCTGTTCACCCTGTCTAATGATTCCAAAGAATCTACGGGTGGTGGTCGTTGGATCTTTGGATCCCAACTACATGGGTGGATCATGTCTTTGACCAGACTTGCAAATTGGGCCTTAGGCTTGATGGGTTCAAGCCATTTTTCCGTACAGGTACTACATAATCTCTTTAGCTGGCATAAACAATTGAAAAACTCTTAATAGATAAAAAGTAATATAATTAGAAACAAGGAAAAGATTTTGAGAATATAAAGTTGCTTTCATGCTTATATTTTAGAAAAAATTAACAAAAAAAGTAAGCACAATCATCACACCCCTTCAAGCCCACAAGCGCATAGATTGGGGTGTTTGGATTAGCCTTTTTAATTGATTTTACATAATTTAATATAAGTATGTGATGAGAGTTTTGTTTCATTTTAAATCAAAGTCTTTTTCTTAAAAAAACATTTTCATACAAGTTGAGATAAAACTTCTCTCACATACTAACCTCAAATTGCAATCACTTAAAAAAAACTAATCCAAAGAAAATTTAATCTTTTACTTCTTTGGTTTTATAGTTTTAACTTTATTGTAATTAAATCTACATATTTTAACTTGGTGTAATACAATCATTACAATTTTGACGCAATTCGAAGTAAATATGTAAGAGGAGTTTTATCTTAAATTACATAAAATTGTTTTTTTAATTGATTTTTATTGTCTACCAAACAATCACTAATCATTTTCTAATTTATCTCTATATTTTAGAATATAAAATCATATATATAAAATAAAGGTTGATAATTAAATTATAAAATAGTTAAAATTATAAAAATTAAATTGCACAAATTAAAATGTAAGGATTAAATTATATTAAAGCTAAAACTGAAAGACTGAAAGATTAATTCCACATGATTAGATTGGTTCAGTGGCTGGACGGTGGTTATAGGGCACTCTTGTTTAGTTTAGCAAAGATTATATTCCTAGTCTTTTATTTTATTTTGTACAAATTTTAAGGATATACAATAACAAAACGTAAATATAAAACTTAAAATCTTTGGTAGTATGTGACATAAAATAATAATTTTGTGGGAATTATACGGATTAAATGTAATATATAATAAGGCAATAATAATAATAACAATTAGCAACAATACAAAACGTGACAATTTTTTTATTTTTTTATTTTCTTAAAAGACATTTTTGCGGACAAGCGACGTCAGGCCGAGGAGTTTAGGTAGAGGTATTGAGGAATTGAAGTCGAGGCCTGTGTAAACCCTAGGCGTACTGCGCATCATATGCACCTCTTTCCGCGCATTTTAGCTGACGCGATACCGAAACTGAAGACAACCCCGCCCCCTCTCTTCCCTTCGACTGCCAAAAATGATAAACGAGGAAGAAAGCGAAATATAATTTAGGGTGTAACTGTGGTGGAGAGGGAAAATTATGTGCATTTAGTTTAAATTCTGGATATTCAATATTCATAGGGTGTGTGTGGATCCCAGAGAGATTGAGAAGGAAGAGATACAGAAGGATTATGGGAAGCAGCTTTCTCGCTCCACCAGTGAAGAAGCGTTCCATATTGTACACTGAAACTGGTTTGGCCGACCCGCACCCGTATGCATCAAACGGGTCATCCAAGCGCTCCAAGTCCAAGCACCCACCGCCTCCCCTTAGTATTCCCCCGGGTCATATCGCTTTCCGATTGCTCTGCCAAGCTTCCCGAATCGGTGGCGTAATTGGCAAGTCCGGCTCGGTCATACAGAATCTCCAGCAAGTTACGGGTGCTAAGATCCGCGTCGAAAATGCCCCATCTGAATCACCGGACAGGGTCATTGTTGTGATTGCGCCGAGTGCTCTCAGCGGTAAGGTTTTTCTGAGACCCCAGAGTCAGAATTCGGATTGGGAACCAGCCGAGGAGGATGACGATAATCGTGAGGACGGCAGCGAAGTTGAAGCTGTTGAGGTCTCGAAAGCTCAGGAAGCACTGTTGAAGGTGTTCGAGAGGATTCTGGATGTTGCGGCGGAGACTGAGGGCATTAAAGTGGAGAATGGAGTAGTGTCCTGTAGGCTGTTGGCGGATGCGGCACAGGTTGGGTCGGTCATTGGGAAGGGAGGGAAGGTGGTGGAGAAGATTAGGAAGGACAGTGGATGTAAAGTTAAAGTTTTGGCAGACAAGTTGCCTCCTTGCACTGCCCCGTCCGACGAAATGATTGAGGTAATGTGATTAACATCAGTTCTTTATATGGGAAATAATGGGAGTGTAGTGTTTTTTGTTGCCTGCTTTATATCTTGTGGAGGGTAGCGTTAGGCAGACTGAACAATGAAGACATTACAGTACAGCTTAATTATATGAAGGAGTTTGAGTTCTATATGGGTTTGGGTTTCACTAAACAGCAGAGGGTAGTTTTTTGTATGATATTTTACTTTAACTATTGTTATTGTTAAGATATCCTGATGTGAAGATACATCCAAGTGAAGTAGAATTGAAGGTAAGGAGGACACTTTCTCTGAATGTAGAGAATGGTCGATCACTAATAGGATTAATGAATTTGTAATTGATGGGTGGTTTAGGAGGAGGAGTCGTGATTTTTCTATTAGTATATTCAACTTATAATTTCTGAAGCGTTGCTGCTGCTTAGCATTATATAATTCTTATTTTTCACCCAACTTGATGAAGGTTAGGATGGAGTTTGGGATTGTTATCTGTCTAGAGCTAAGGATGGAGAACATATCCTCAACCTTTGGTTCTCTTTTAGGCCCTGTATATGTAAAATATTGATCTAAAAGGGATGTTGGCAAAAAAAAAACAGCGATCTAAAAGGGCTAAACTTAGGATTTTATCAATAAATCAGAACAACTAACAGAATCTTAATTTAATTTGATTTTCATAATGAGGTAAAATTCAAGTCAGTTTGAACCTTTTTAAAAAATATGAAATTTTGATTATCTAACTAATCATCACGACTTGAACCTGAGGTCATTTTTGGATCCAACTCCTAGTTGTCTTATTTACTGAGTTTCTAATTCTGTTGAAAAGTAATGTTGGCCTAACTTAAACCCGATAACCTTGGAGTCACCCAATGAACGGTTAAAGGTGAGCCAATAAAACCAGTACTGTAAAACTCCTCACTTACCCGTTTGGTCATGAAATCTAGGATAAAGGGTACAGTTCACACAATTTCTATGACTTCCTTGAGGCATGGTCTGCATTATTCTACAGGGAGTGGCATGGGCGATGCTCCTTGTTGATCAATTACTAAGCATGAGTATGCCATTTATATTAACTTTTGGAGATTGTTTGGGAACTATAACCTCTAGTTTTCACCAAATTTAGCATACTAATCATTTTAACATGTTATCTACATCACTAAAAATAGTTCATTTCGAGGTTATTTACCCCCATGAACAGGCCAGCTAAAAATATTGCTCTGATTTAAATTTTCCGGCTTTTGACATGACTGTCTAACTGGCCTCCTATGATTTACAACTTACCTTCCCCAAAGTTAGAACTGGTTTAATCTGAAGTTAAAACTGAAACAGACCATATTATTGGCAACTCTGGGCACCAAATGAACCGCTTCTACTTAACTAAGTTGCTATCATCTGGTCTGAGCATGTTTTGATGAAAGAATACCAAAATATAGTTATATAAAGTCCTCAGCTAGCATTGAATTTGGAAAAACACATGCTATGTATTAATCATGCTGAGACTTGAATAGATTCTCCCAATTGATGTCCCATGCTAGCAAACGGGGCAACTTGTAATGATACTTCCTAGCTACAACCTCTTGTTTGCAAAAGAGATGTCCTTATTCGAGATTAAGTCAGTTGCCTTGGATGTTCCCTTCTCAGTATCATCTCCCCTGCTCCTGGTCTCTGTGGGGCCAAAGTGTGCAGTGATGAATGAAGAGCATAGGTGAGTTAGTGATGTTGTTACTGGGCAGGTCAAAGAGTGAGTGGGCTAGGTTGTTGATGATCTAATAACATTTTTGATGTTAGGACAACTTTTAAAATGTAACTTCTGGGAATAAAATTACACTAAACGTGTGTACCTAGTTGGAATAATTTGTTTGATCAATTAGGTATGGAGCTTCACATCTATTTTTGACACCACTGTACATGGAACATGTCGTAATGGTTACTGAGCTTCACTTTACATGACGTCCATGATTTATATTTTTATATTAAGTAAATGCATTATTATACTATCACAGATAGAAGGCAAAGTGCCGTCTGTAAAGAAGGCACTTCTTGCTGTTTCTCGCCGTCTTCAAGATTTTCCTCCACCCAGCAGGACAAAGATGAAGGGAAGCAAGCCTCATGAAGTGGTTCAACATGAAAGCTTAGTTGTTCCGCATGATACTTCAGCTGTAGTTCCACGAGAGACTTTGCCTAATATGCATGCAGACCATCTTCTGCAGAGAGGCTCTTTGTTATCTACTATACCCAGTAGCTATGCTTCAGGAGTTCATTCAGTGTCAGCTGAGGTAAACAGAGTCTCAACCCTGAATCCAGCAACACATAAGCAGGAAGTTTCC
The DNA here is from genome assembly GCA_025593235.1 of Vachellia pachyceras. Lineage (NCBI taxonomy): Eukaryota > Viridiplantae > Streptophyta > Magnoliopsida > Fabales > Fabaceae > Vachellia > Vachellia pachyceras. The sequence continues at coordinate 9,942 of JANTPZ010002590.1, forward strand.
TTTAGAATTCTTTGCTCCATTGATAGGGTTGGTGGTGTAATTGGTAAAGGTGGCAGTATTGTCAGAGCCCTTCAGAATGAGACTGGGGCTACTATAAGTATTGGTCCTTCAGTGGAAGAATGTGAGGACAGATTGATTACTGTTACTGCTTCTGAGGTGTGTTAAAGATCATTGTTTCACTTTTACATCTGCTTGTTTTAGTTGCATGTCATTTGTATTGCTATTCTTACAATCATAAAATTTTCTTTTGATAGCTTATTGATTTATTTGCAGAATCTTGAATCAAGATATTCCCCAGCGCAGAAGGCTATTGTCCTTGTTTTCTCTAGGTCTGTAGAAGCAGGCATTGAGAAGGGGCTAGACTCAGGATCAAAGGGGTCATCTGTTGCTGCAAGACTTGTGGTCTCATCAAACCAAGTTGGTTGTTTATTGGGAAAAGGAGGCGCAGTAATCACAGAAATGCGAAAGGCAACTGGTGCTAGCATAAAAATAATGGGGACTGACCAGGCTCCAAAGTGTGCATCACATAACGATCAATTAGTACAGGTTTGCACATTGGTTCTTTGCCTTGGACAATCAAAGGATGTTGAAGAATGCCATTTCTATTTTGATTTCACTATATTTTCCCTGAATCAAGTTTTTTACTTAAATCTTTGGCACCATCTAATTTTTCTCCTGAAGAATTGTGGACATTTATGTGGTATTTGATGGCATTTTAAGATTTATGCCTCCAATCTTGTGACACATGTAGTGGAATTACAAGTTAGCACCCCTTTGCTTATACTTTGCATTGCCATTAATTTTCCGTCTCTAGGTGTAGCAAGTGTGGTGATTTATTTCTAGTAGCAAGTATTGATTGGTTGCTAATACATTTGATAGACATCCACTGTACACTAATGTCGTGAGGACATCTCTGACTTAGGTTAATACCAGAAAATCTGCCTATTGCAACTAACAGAGTCATAAGTTCTGTAGCATGTTTAGCGATTTATTTCAAGTAGCAAATATTGATTGGTTATGGTGCATTGCATATCAGTACTGTTTTAGATTCCGTAGTTCAGAAGGGAAATTATCTTCAATCATTATCCTTTTAAGCAGGCGTAGCATAAGTTCTCCAATGTGGATTCAATTGATTACCTGTTTAATATAAAAAGTGAGGATTTTGGTTTGGCAAATATGTCTATTGCTCAACCTGGACAGACGCATAATCTACTATCACTAACTGCTGGAGCCAGTTTTCTAAAGCATTTCTTTTGCTAAGGACTTGTGATATTTTCTTTATTCTTTTCAGTTATACCCCCCAAACATAATGCTTGGTTGGACTCAAAGTAATTAAAAGTTAGAGTGTGCCTTATAGTGTCTCTTTCAAGGTTTATTATTTATCAATCCAGGCAACACCATAGTGTTAGAATATTCATCTAATTTCATCGTATCTTGCTCTTATATGCCTAAACTTGCCATCTACATATATTACATGGATGCTTTTTCAATTTTTCTCCAAGCCTAGCATTCTCAGGCAACCGTACTACATAATATTCAGCTCTCCATATGAAAGCTTATGTAAACTTGTTATTTATGAATAAAATAGCTGAATCTAGCACATGCACTACTATTTGTCTCAAATCAATACATTTTTCCCTTCAAAAGAAACGTGTATTGTAAGTGATATTTTCTTTTTTGGGGAGCAGGAATCTGATACTGAAGTAGTTGTTTCTTCCCTCTTCCTTATGGGTTTGTGGTATAGTCTTCATCTTTAGGGTAGCCAAACTAGCTGGTGCATGTATTAGTTATATGGCAACTGCCACATAAAGGCTTGAAATTGATATGGGAGCCAGTCCTTGTTCTTCCTTTATGTTTTTGTACAATCGTCAGAGGAAATCTATTACTTTCATTCCGACTAACCAAAAGAGGTTTGCATGATATCCTTTATGATGCACTTGTCAATCATGCAAACTGTATTTTCTGTCAATAATAAAAAAGAATGAAACTTACATGAATCAATATGACTATAAGTGTCAGTTTCCTTGGTAATAATGAATACGGAATTCCTGAACAGTTTCTTTCAAGATCCTGGTACTAGATATTTAAATATGATCACATTTATGGATTCTTGTTGTCTGCAAACACTTTCCTGTCACTCACAAGACAGTAACTCCCAATGCATACCGCTTACTGTATCCTCTTTTGTCCCCTCAGATATTCGGAGAGTTTTCAAATGTTCAAGATGCATTGTATAATGCAACTGGCAGATTGCGAGATAATCTTTTTTCCAGCACACAGAGTAGTGTTGGAACAAAAACCATTGCCTCTGTATTACCTGATAGCAGTCCTCATGGGAGATTGAGGGATCCTGTTGCAATTGGTGTCCAACCAGCCATTGGTGTTTCTCATAGTCTGAGTAGACATAATACGTCTCAAAACATAGATCAAGTTGTTTCTCGCTATTTAGATCACCCTTCTTCACCACCAGGGTCATGGGCATCACGGGTATTCCTTTCTTTCTGCTGTCTGCCTTTTCCCTTTCAATTTGCACCCTATTCACATCAATAAATTTGAATGCAGACGGTTTCTGGGATAAACACAAGAGGCATTAATGATGTTGGCAGGCGGTTGACTGCTCTAAAAGGTGGCATAGAACTTGGCAGGTTGGTAATATGCGAACAAGTGCATTAGACTGTGTGAATGCGAAGCTATAATTTGAAATGTAATTAAAAAGTTTCTTGGAACCTTTTAAGCTTTTTGTATGTTTTGATTTATTCTATGCAATCATATCATTTAATTTTATCTTAGTAATGATATAACTATGACACATTAACATGACATGAAAGTATATATGGTTAGTGTTCTACTTCTACGTTTCACTGTATTTGATCAAATATGTCAGATGCATTAAATATTGTTTAGTGAATAGAATGTTTAGTGAAATCCCAGCACAGGCCTTGGTCTCATGGTATGTTCACCAAACAACCTTAGAAACCAGGCGTATTTCATGCATGAAACTCTTCCAACGCTCATGAGAGACTTATGATGGGGAAGCCTTAAAGTTAAAGGTCGCCACATCATCACACATGAGCTTGTGACAGCTACAAGTTTCAAAAATTTGCTGATTCAGTGGGAAATGATTTTCCCAGAGTCAGGTTGACTGTATTGAACACATGTCTGTCTGATTTACAGTTTGACCAGTTGAACTAGCCAGTTCAAGAGCTTTCCCAAAATTTGCATTCGAGTTTAGCTTCACTCTTTGAACATTGTTTGTAACTTTGCTATAATGCTAATTGGACCCTTTGTTTTAACACCCAAATTCAGTGATATTTACCACATACACTGCATAAGATTATCATACTTAACTACCATCTACCATTTCATTTTTCATCAATTATTCTGGGATCATGGCACATTTGCTTTGTTTTTGTTCTACGTTTTTTCCCTCCTTTTTAAGCCCTTGTCACTGTTGTAGATTAGTCAAGAGTCTGTAGCAGAGTTTCTAATGAATGTTTTCCCCTACAGTGGAAGCAAAATTGCCATGGTGACTAATACAACAGTTGAAATTGTTGTTCCTGATGATGTCATCGCCTCGGTATACGGGGAAAATGGTAGCAATTTGGCTCGTCTAAGAACGGTATAAATTCTTAAGCATATGCACTTATAAAATGTTCTTGTTTAATAGCTTATCATGAGCCACTAACAACTTGCCCGCCAGGAGGAAATAATTATCAAGTAAAATCTTGTCTGAAAATCGCATATTTAGATTGGACGAGGCATTCGCATCTGCATAGCATATAGCTCTATATTCATAATTACATCGTGAACATATGATAGATGCCTTTTTCCCCTCTCTTAATCAGATTTCAGGTGCCAAGGTTATTGTCCATGAACCTCGTCCGGGAACAAGAGACAGGACCATTGTCATATCTGGTACACCTGATGAAACCCAAGCAGCTCAGAGCCTTCTTCAAGCGTTTATACTCACAGGTTCTTCATGACAGAAACCCCAGGGATGACATTTTTCCTTGTCCTTTCTTCACTCAGTTTTCCCCACTTTTTTCATGTACATTAAAATTTAAATGTTTAGGTCTTGCATCACGCCAAGCCAGGCATCTTCGCTTAATTGAATCCCATCTTAAGCGGTTCACCCAACATTTGTGTACTGATTCAATGCCACATCCACTTGATGCTGTAGGAATTTATCAAGTAAAGCCTTCTTCAGATGACATTGTTCTCTTCATGGGTGACCGAACCCAATTTCAAAACCGATACTCTCAGTTATAGAAAATAATCCGGAGTGTAACAAACAAATGGAAGAAAACATCACCTTCTGTTTGGGGGGGGGGGTTGGGAGCACAAAAATAAACAGTTTCTCCGCCTAGCTTGTGCGTAGAGATTCTCCTCACGATGCTAAATTCATGCTTTAACCCATAGTCTCATTTTATGCATATACGCACACCCACAACAGAAGCACCCACAAAAGAGAAGAAGACAAGAACCAAAGAGCGATAACAAGGCCAGAAGTTACGGTCTAATGGTCAAAGATATTTCAAGTCAAATGCTAAACTTGACATCTCTCCCGTTAATATTAGTCCATCTCTGTTAAATGCATGATCCAATGGTTGAGATATGTAGTTAAAAAAACAAGGAAAACCTAAATGGTGAGAAGCCAACTTCATCATTTGGCAGCCCTTCAGCTATGGGTACAATATTGGTTAATATTAAGAGTGCTTGAAAACATGGAAAAAATCGTTCACAAAATAATAGTAGTTCATATTCATATTAAAATCCAATGCCAAACTATGCAGAGTTGAACCATCCAACCTAATGTGGATGATCTAAATGAGATGTGAACACGGTGCACAACTGCACATCTTTGTAATTATAAACGAAGTTTCACTGTGTTATGTAAACGCTGAATACTCATATCAAAAGTAATCATTTTGACTTTAATGGAGGCCTAAATATTTCTGTCAAATGCTAATGATGCTCTACGAAATAAAACGTTTGTTTGAACTCAGTACATAATACAAGTGTTTTTCACTAGGGTTAACATTTTGACAAATAAGAAAAGATTGGAAAATTTAGTATGTTCATCCTTATAGTTTCATCAAAATTGTCAATAAGTAATGGATAAATCATACCATTCACTGCATTAGTAGAGAAATACAATTTCTAGATAAACTAAAAAGGTTTCAGAAATTGCATCAGACGCACTAGTTCATCATTATTCACAAATGATACAAAGTACTATTTGCTATAACCTTTGTATTCATATATTGATATATTAATATTGATAATTTGCTCAAGGAAATGACAAGAATGCTGAAAGGAATCACACGAAGTAGTACATTTATCTCTCTCACACTCATTTGGCTCAAACTCACAGTGGTTTCGAGTAAATACACTTGAAAGCGAGTTTCTTGCAATACAAATAGTTATCCACACAAAATGGCATTACACAAACCATAATAGACTCGAGCAACAGGGAAAGTCCTAAGGTATAACATACAAGCAATGGTCAAAGGATTTATTTTCCACATTGTAATGAAGCCTTAATTTTGCAGACTGAATCCCCATCCATTGAATGTACTGGTTTATATTATACCTGAAGAATTTCTCAGGACTAAGAGTATTCTCTTAATTCTTCACAGGTTCATCAGTTGGCTTGAGCGTTATTTCCACATTATCATGGACTCCTTGAAGCAGAAGCTCGCCATCATATGTCACTACTTTCCTCTTCTTCGCCGCTCTTAGCGTCCCCACAAGTGCCTCAAATATATTTACCCATCGATCATCATTAAACAGTGTGCCAAATGTGACCTTCAGAATACAAGCCAAGTCTATCTCATCACAAGAGAGTGGTCACATATGCCAAAAGTATATTGGCTTATGACTGTAGTAGCTGAGAAATTCTTGTAAAGATCATATGTTAACAATCATGATATCGTCAATATTCAATATATAATATAACATCTATTGCATGGCACACTGTTTGTAAGATATCAATAATGCAACCCATTCCTCTAATTCTATGCAATACAAGGAAAACATGCCTTGTTTATAGTGAAGTCCACTCCTGACATACCTTGTCTCCTTCAGCTACTGGTTTTGTTTAAGAATATATAGTGTTTGTCAACAACACAAGTCCAAATCAAGATTAAAGTTGAACAATGTATTTTGCATATAGATAATTTCAACAAGACTCGGAAACACTGTCACTTGATTGATTCATCATTACAAGTAAGCAAATGTGTGGATGCATATCAGCAAAGCAAAATATCTCAGACCTACTAGCCCATTTGATTAAGATGATGCAGAAGTGTGTTTGCCTTGCTGGCTCAATTAATCAAATCAACACCTTAACAATTCCTACAATAGACTTAGAACATGATTTAAAATCACTGATTCATTAAAGGCTGTCTCAATTCTTCAAATTAGTCATCACACGAA
>JANTPZ010002591.1:0-13441 GCA_025593235.1 Vachellia pachyceras
ATTGCTGAGGGGGAGATTGTTGGCCAAGGTGTGGCATCAATTGTCCCATGGCGGAGGCTCGAGGGGCCAAGTCATAGTCGAACCATGGCGCTTGGGCGTCTGCTCTACTGTGGGTTAAGGAAATAGAGTTGCGCCCTGACTAACAGCTATAGCTTTTGGCCTAGTGGTAAGCGCTTGATCCTAACATCTTGGATATTTATCTTGGATACTTATGGATTATGGTTTACATTATGATTTCATGGTTCATATTATGATATTATGGTTTCTTTGTTTTGCTTTTATAATTTTTGAAAGGTTAGCTCTCATAATTCTTAAATTCTAATTTTACAAGTTTTTGTCATCATAAAAAGGGGGAGAATGTTGATGTCATATTTTGATGATAACAAAAAGAATTCAAGAATTATGAAGTTCAGATTGATGTTGGATGAGTTCTGCATCTTGATAATTGAGTTTGTATGAAAGATTGAGAATACTCGAGCATTGTGTTTTGGAACTCGAGTATTGAGCCCCTTTCAAGTATTAAAAATCAATACTTTCAAACAACACTCGAGTTATGGTTGAAATTGTTGAGAATACTCAAGTACTGAATGTAAATACTCGAGTATTGCAGGTTAAAATGATTCAGTGTTTCAATACTCTCAGTGAAAACTTGAGTATTAGGTTGAAGTATTATAAACACTCAAATGATGTTTTTGAAATGCTCGAGTATTGGTGCTCATAATGTTTTATAACTGAATACTTTCATGTGAAACTCGAGTATTAAGGTTGAAGTGTTGATAACACTCAAGTATTCTATGGTAATACTTGAGTATCGAGTCTTATTTTCAAAACACCACTCAACACTTGAAGCAGAATACTCGAGTTACAAATGGAAGTATTGGCAACTCTCGTGTATAGATTTTGTAACACTCGAGTATAGGGCTATTTTTTCAAAACTTTAGAAGCTCACTTGAAGTAGAGTACTCAAGTTGTAATGGAAGTATTGCCAACACTCGAGTATTAGTGCACAACACTTGGGTATCAAGCTGATTTCTCAAACATTGGGCAACACTTGAAGCTGAACACTCGAGTATATAATGGAAGTATTGTTAACACTCGAGTATCAGGCTTTCTCTCTCAAACAAACACAACACTTGCATTAGGACACTCGAGTAATGGCAAGAAAAGTGACAACACTCGAGTACTATAATTCAACACTCGAGTATTATGGCATTTCAAAATATTTCACTTTAAGTTCTTTCATAAACACTTGAGTAGCAACTGAAAGTGTTCCAAACACTCGAGTATTTATGCTTAATTATAAAACTTCTGTAATACTCTCTGTAAACACTCGAGTAATTTCAAAAGTGTTATAAAAACTCGAGCATTAAAGTAAACACACTCGAGTACTAGTTTATGAAAATGAAAATACACTTGTTTACTTTAGTCATCACTCGAGTATTGAGAAACAAACTCGAGTATTGCTTCACTTAACGGCTATTTTCTCTTACAGCTTTTACCTACTTTCTGTAACTTTCCTTATTTATGTTTAACAAGTTTGAATTTCACCTACCTTCATAAATGCAGAAGTATTACATCATGGAAAGAGAAATAAAGCTGTTTATTCATCTAAGAAATATATGGCATGAATTAGTCATCATCGTCTACATTCCTGAGACGCATTTAATGCAACATTAATGGTGAAGTCTAAGAGGTATAGTTGATGAGAGTAATGGATATTAAATTCTCTCTAACGGCAACTCCATTACTATTTATCTATAAAAGGTTCAAGCATTGATTACAAAGGAGACATGAAGAGATGAACATTCTAAGCATTCAAAGCTATTCATTTCATTCTCTGTAATCATTTTAACATTCATTTTGAACTTCAGTACTTTGCCATATACTCTTTTAGAAAGCTTCTTTGAGCAATTATACATTCTAAATCTATGACAAACACAAGGTTGGGACCTTGTGTTATCTAGGCTGAAATTGAGTTAGAAAACAGAGGGTGAAACACTCTGTTTTAGTGAAAAGCTTAAGGGGAAGTGAGTTCCCATTTGTACAGGCTTGAGAAGCCTCATATTACAATTGTTAGTAGATTTGGAAATCTCAGAGGCGCTCTGAGGACTGGACGTAGGTCCAAAGGATCGAACCAGGATAAATCCCCGTGTTTACTTTCTTCTTTGCTCTCGGTGACTTTGTTCTAATTTTTGTGATCTAAAGTTTTAAATTTTTTAATTTGATCAATTCACCCCCTCTTGGTCAAATCATATTCTAACAATTTGAAGCTGCATTAATCTATTTTCATTTATTAGATTATTATTTTATGATATACTAATAATACAACTTATATTTTAGTAGAAGTATAAGTTTGCAATGCAATTTAAGACAAAAGGTTGTTTGCATTATGATAAATTATGCATAATTTTTGGAGACATGACTGCTTATGGTTCAAATAAACATCTGATTGAGCTATATTTCTTCAGTTCTTTTGCCTGAATTTACAAAGTATTAGATGTAATTTTGGCCCATCATGACCTTTCTTGAGCTTAATTTGGAAACTAGAGCTGTTTGTTTTAATTAGCTTTATTTTGGGTGCAATTGCCATGAAATACAATATATTTGCGCGTAATTCTAATCATGAGCAAGAGATACTTCAAATCTTTGCTATTTCATTTCAAGAACTCTAGTAAAGAACGTGAGGAAGCAGCTCTGGAACCTTTCACCGAGGCGCAATTCATTATTCACCGCGGCCAATGATCAAGCGTGCAAACAGAAGAACTCTTTGGAGAGGTTTGTCACGGCGAATATCATGAATCATCAACCAGATCAGGCTTCAAATGGAAAGAATAACCGACCCACATCCTCCACCCGACTCAAGACGGTTGAAAAACCCTTTTTAGGGTAAGTACTGTACAGAAAACAAAGGGAGGAGCAACCACACTTCAGATTTTCCATTCTGTTCACATTTTTCTACTCTCTCACTCTTCTCATCCATAACCCAACCCTAACCACCATCTTCATCCTTTACTTCCAGACCATCATGCATTCTTATTTTTGTATTGGTTTGCTTAGTTTCTAAGTTAGGATTAGTGATTCAAACTTAAATACTTGGTCACGATCCTGCAAACTTGGATTATTTATGTTTTGAGTTGCTTTGTGTTTGACTTGATAGTGTAAAGTCTCATTACTACTTATTCATTAAAATCTTTATTGCTCTCTCTTATCTTTCTAGTTGTGCTTGATATTTGAGGTGATAATGTCTTGAGTTAGATTTTTCACTTGGCAATTTCTTTACACACACACTAAATGTTTTTAAAGGGCTTCATGGAATGGAGTTAATTTCATGGAATTTTTGACCCAGCGAGTTGTTGGGGTTTTCATTACGAACTTACTGCGAAACTACTACTTTACCTCATATTTTGTGAACCATGATAGCTTGAACCATTCCCAAGTGGAATTCATCATCAAACAACTTTTCCATTTTCCAATATGTTTTAGTTGCATTCCCAAAAATCCAAAACCCCAAAAAGAAAGTTTATTTTTGTATTTCAATTCAATATAAGTTCAAAATCAAAATGGCTTTCACTTTGAGGCAAACGTAATCACAAGCTAATTTAACTAATTGCACACAAAGCTCCATAGAAAATGATCCTGGGGTTGCACCCTATAGTGCAATCCTTGGAAATCACAATTGTTTTGATCAGTTTCCAAGGCCTGATAACGACAAAGTTTTAGACCTTCATCTGCACTCAGATTGACATCCTTCCACCAAAAGCCCTTCTATTAGTGATGACAGTGAAGAAGATAATATATTTTATCAAGAGGAAGATAGTTCTTAAGCAAGGAAAACGACAAAAGTTAGTACAAATGCCAAGAAAAGGAAAGCAAGAGAGAACGCACAAGTGGCATTTTCTAATGCTTTGATAATTTTAGAGAAACTACTAAGAAGATTGAAATTATGGAGAAGATGAATGCAAGCCAAGTCACAATATCATCTACTAACGGCATAACCGAAGTAGTTGGACAAAGTAGTGTGTGACAAGGAGTCACTATTGACCTATTTAAAGGTCCTTGAAGGACTTGGTCGCATTGACGGTGCTTCTTTTGCAAAAGTGTGAAGTTATTGAAAGAAGATCCTTTGCGGAGAGATATATTTCTGACATTATCATAAGAGTGGAGGAAAGATTTAGTTCTCAATCTAGCTTAGTATATCTCATGATATATTATATTTTGGTTCTCTAGTATTGTTAGTTCTTTGACTCTTTATGTCTAGATCTATAACTTTATTATGGTTCTACAATATCGTTGGTTTTCAATCTATTCCCTTTTTATGAACATTATGTTTGGATTGATGGAATTATAAATGTTATTTAGCCATACTGAATTTAGTTCTTAGCCAAAAATTGTTAATTTACAGGATACTTGTGATGAATATTTAATAATTAGGAACTTGATATATGACTTTGATAAAGAAGAGCTCTATAATATCCTAAATTTTGAATTAAGATTAAAGAAATAATTAAGCAAATAAATTGTTAAAAAATAAAAATAATAAAATATGGGGCAGTATTGTAATTTTCTATAAAATTTGGGCCAATTCTGTAATTTTCTAAAGTTTTGGGACTACAACTGTAATTTTCCCCTTCCTCTTATTCTTATCCTCCTTCCACCGCCCCTGCGTTAAAAAAAATAGAGGCAAGGCCACGTATTGAGAGGAATGGCGGTGGGGGTATTATATATACCCCCACGCCATCATACACACAACACACACAAAATACACCATAAACACGCGCACACAGCACAAGAGAGGGATAGCAGAGAAAAGAGAGTGGAAAAGAGGGGAGGAGAGAGAAAAGAAGCTTAAAGGGAGTTTCTTAGTAACAAGGTTGTGCTCTCGGGATTATTTAGATTAATTGTAAAAATTGTTGGTGTTGGGTTCGAGATTGCTATTGTCGTAATATTTCCTTGCTAGATAAGAGGTGATAGTTATCCTGCTAAATGATGGGGAGAGTTATGAGGTGGCAAGATATCCTTGTATATCTCTATGTCGCCTCTTTTATTTATGTGATGACTGTTGTATATTGCCATCTATAGGGCTCATTTTGGCAAACCATATCTTACCGTAAATGTTAGAAATTTTAAGATATAATGAATCAGTTTCGCAGCGGAAGTAGATTGGAGTAAATTACTAACTATTGATTTTACTTTGATTAATAACTAAAAATAAGTTAAGTATTTTAGTGAAGTTCAGAGATTGATATTATATCCCTCCAAAGCCTATTTTGAGGCAAAATATACTTGATGAGGCTCACAGGAGTAATTATACTATCCACCCTAGAATAACTAAAATGTATCATGAGTTGAAGAAATTATTTTGGTGGCCTAGAATGAAGCAGGACATCACCGAGTATGAACATATGTCTTACTTGCCAAAAGGTGAAGATAGAACATTAGATGCCACTAGGATTATAACATAGTCCAACGATTCCAGAATGGAAGTGGGATAGCGTGACGATGGATTTCATCGTAGGATTGAAAGAGTTGGCAAAGCATAATGCTATCTGGGTGATAGTAGACAGATTGACTAAGTCAGCACATTTCCTTGCAGTTCATACCAACTGGCCGCTGACGAAGTTAGCAGAGACGTACATCAAGGAGATTGTAAGATTACACGGGGTGCCGAAGAATATAATCTCAGACGAAGATCCTCGTTTTACATCGAGATTCTGGAAATCCTTGCAAGAGGCCCTCAGAACCAGATTAAGTTTTAGTACATCTTATCATCCATAGACAGATGGACAGTCAGAAAGAACTATTCAAACGCTCGAGGACATGTTGAGAACGTGTGTACTGGAACTCAAAGGAGCCTGGAGTGTGTATTTACCATTGGCTGAATTTTCTTATAACAACAGTTATCACTCCAGTATACAGATGGCACCTTATGAAGCATTGTATGGAAGGAAATGAAGATATCCTTTGTGTTGGACAGAGCTGAAGGAAAGAGACGTGTTCGGTCCAGAGATAGTAGATCGTACAGCTGCTAAAGTCGAAACGATAAAGAAGGAGCTTTTAGCAGCTCAAAGTCCACAAAAGAGTTATGCCGATAAGTGAAAACGACCTTTGGAATTTGAAGCCGGAGATCATGTCTTTCTCCGAGTATCTCCAACAACAGGAGTAGGTCAGTCTTTGAAGACAAAGAAGCTTAATCCGAAGTATATTGGGCCATTCCAGATTATAGATCGAGTTGGACCAGTAGCCTATCGGCTAGCCTTATCCCCAAATTTGAGTTTGATTCACAATGTCTTCCATGTCTCCCAGCTAAAGAAGTATAATCCTGACCCGACTCATGTTATAGAGCATGAAAATATGGCATTGAAAGATAACTTGTCATATGAAGTCGAACCATCTTGTATAATTGACCAGAAAGTGAAGGAGCTCCGGAATAGAAGCATCCCAATAGTCAAAGTGATATGGCAAGGGTCAGCAGCTGAGGAAACTGCCTGGGAAGTGGACGAGAGATAAAGAGAAAATATCCCAAGATATTTAAATATGGTACGTAAATTTGGAGGATAAAATTTATTTTAAGGGGTAGAAATGTAATATCTGCATTTCTGTAACTTGAATTAAAGGATAGACTAGTAAATTATGTGATAATCTATGGCCCATAAATAAGGAAAAATATAGAGGAAAATGCCTAAAGGAAAGAAAGATCATAATTGATTAAGTCCCTAATCTTGAAAAGTTTAAGTGAAAATGACTAAGGGTAAAATGGTCATTTGTCCTATACGACAAGTGCAAAATGGTCATTTTAATTAAATAGGCATAGGACACAAAATGTCATCAAATAATAAGGACATTTTGGTAATTTGGTCAAAAGTCAACCAAAAAGTCAAAATTGACAAAAAAATGTCAAAAGTTAACCAAGGGTAAAGTTTGAATTAAGAAAGAGTAGAAAAGGTGATGGCATTTTGGTGATTATGGCAAAAGTAGAAAATGTAGTGGCATTTTGATAATTATGAGGAAAGTAAGATAAGTAGTGGCATTTTCGTAATTAAGAGATTTCGGAGCTAAGGATGACTGAGAAATAATTATTTGAGGTAGCCAGAGTCCTCAAATGCCAGAGACCCGAACTGAGAAAAGTTTAGTTGGGTTATAAAGTAATTAATAAAATTATTACCCGGTATTTGGTGCGAGCAGTTTCGTTGTACGGAGAACAACATTGCCCGAAAAGCCCGAAAAAGTATTTTATTAGAAAATTAATTATAGAAAATCAGGGAAGAATTTTGAGGAAAGGAAAAGAGCCTGAGAATCAAGGAAAATATAGAATTTTTCCATGTCCTTAAGCCAAATTGGCCGCCGGAAGCCATTTTAGGTGTTGCACGTGAATCGAGGAATCCTGATGATTTACGAAGCTCGCCAAGGGTATTTTGAGTAAGGAATGACGCCACCTAGGCAAGGAGGCCTAGGGAATGGCGCCACATGAAAGAAAGGTCTCAAGAAAAATAAGTTGTTCTCCATTGTGTACTTGGAGCTGGATGAGGCGGCATGGAGGGGGCCGGAGGGTGACCTACGGGGAGATGTTTGTGACCATCTACAGACACTCAGATGGATCTCCCTTAACGTAGGAGTCTAAGGAATCATTGTAAGTATTTTTAAATTTATAATGAATTTTTGAAATTTGCAATTTTATAAATAATTAGTAATTTATAATTAAATTGTAATTATTTTGTAATGTTGATAAATATTTATACTATTTAATTAATTTTTAAATAAATAATTTTGTAATTATTTTGTAATTTTTATAAATATTTAGAAATTTTTATAATTATTTTTAAATTATTGAATTAATTTTGAAATTAGTAAATGTATAGTTATTTATTTAATAATTTTATTTACTAATTTTATTTCTAATTAATTTTTACATTAGATATTTTTAATATTTTGATTTAATTTTTTTGAGTACAAAGTCGTATTCAGCGTACAAATGCTGAGTTGAGGGAATCTCATGTGTAAGCTGTAGACCCCACTACCTCATTGAGGGTGGCCATGGAGGGGCGTGACAGGCACCCGGCCGACTCCCAGTGTTCGGGATTGGCTAGAATTAATATTTCATTTAGTAGCGGTTATGTAGCTGCTACAAATATTTAGAGGGAAATTTTCATATTTTTTGGGTGGGAATTACATTTTTAATTAGTAGCAGTTTTATAACCGCTGGAAAATTCACGTTCCACTGTCGTGTTTGGCTAGATTAGTAGCAGTTATGGGCCGCTACAAAATGTTCGTACCTCCTTCCGTTATGACAAGAATGTGTAGCGGTTATTGTATAACCGCTTCAAATTTAGTAGCGCTTTATTCTATGTGCGCTGCGGTTCTTTTGAACTGCTAGTACATCATTTGCCACTGTGAGTTTTGCAGCGATTTGTCTAACCGCTACACATGTATTTGTAGCCGTTATGACCGCTACAAAGACATAAAATAACCGCTACTAATGCGACCTTTTTTGTAGTTAGTTTATTCCTATATTTGTAGTTAACTCTTCAACATGAAGTTTTGTTTGAAGAAGCAGGTGTGATGCAGGACGTAAAAAGGGGAAGGGGAGAAAAGAGAGAACAAAGAGGAAGAAAAGAGAATAAGAAAGAGAACACAACGAGAAAGTCAAATTAATAGAGGGAGAAGAGAATTCAAAGGAGAATGAAACCCAATACTCGATCAATATTGCATACAAAGTAAACGAGTTCATATGCTACTGAATCTTCTTCTTCGAGGACATAACAACTGTGTGGATTGATGAGCTTACTAGTCTTGATCGTTACAAAGGACCATGCTACCACATCAAGCCCGAGCCTGGAGAAGAAAATCAATATATTGCTTACCTTCTTGAACAAAAGTCCAAGCAACTTTTATTCTATGATTGCGTTTCCAAAAAAGGTTTAGAAATTTAATTTCATCCTCATGAACAAACCACTACCAAAAAAACAGCATTTAGCGAAGGAAAAATCCATCGCTAAATGCCCAATTTTCGTTGTTAAAATGGATTTACAGACGGAAAAAATCCGTCGCTAAAACAAGGGTCACTAAATTTAACGATGGAATTAGCAATGGAATTTTAATTCCGTTGCTAAATTAGCAAGGCAATTGGCGACGGCATTTTCCCTCGCTGATTAGAGATGGAAAATTTGATCACTATATTTGACAAATGTCGTCACTAAAATGGTGATAGTATTCTATACTTGTCCGTCGCTAAATCAATAATTCCGTCACTTAATGGCTTATATTCCATCATTAAATGAGCAATTATGTGTCTATTAATATATTTTATAAACAAATCCTGTTTAATCACAAAATTGATCAAATAATCAAATTTTAAATAATAATATCAAATACATAGTGTCTTTAACCATAAGCATACATTCTAATGTCTAAAACAAGTTAAGAGATTCAAACAATACAGTCATTCTTCAGTGATTTGGATTTGGTTGCTTGAAAGAATTTGTAGAATTAGCTCTAAAGGGTTCTAACAGTTCATTGTTGCATCTTGAAATCTCTGTGTCCATATTAGCATTTTCTCTGCTTGATTATGCCCTAAGAACTTCAATTTGATTCTCCTTTTATGCATAATCATATCTCTATCCTGCCTAAAATATGTTGATTTAAAATTCTTGTCACACTTTGTGGCCGATGATAACAATGCCCCTGACTTATCTGCAACAAATATGTAGGGAGATGCCAAAAAAGAGATGCCAACATTTGGCAAGCCAATCACACCCACAGTAATTGACTTCTTGATCTGTTAGAAAGGATAAAGAATTAATTAAAACCCCACAAAAATAGAAAACAATTACAAGGTTAACTTGAAAATTCAGAAAAACAAAATAGTTAAACAAAAGAAAAGCTACAGATTAGAAAAGCTATCTTCAATTCTAGGAAATGAATAAAAAAGTTGTAAAAGAAGAAAGTTGAATAAGAGATGGTCCCATTGGCATGTCCCAGCTATAGTTCAAAGCATATAACTAGCCAGTCCCCCATGCTTAATTTTAAGAAAAAGTTCTTTAGAACAAATAATGGAAATAGTTAGCCCAGCCCAATATACAACAACCAGAGCTTCATCCAAAAATTAGCATAGAATTGAGAATTTAATTCAAATCATCGAAGAGAAAATTCAAAGGAAAAACTCTAATTCTAGGTGAAAAGTAATCCTTATACAAAAAATTCCATTACCTCATGGCTTGGAGGGTACTTCTTTAACAATTTAATCAAAGTATCAGCTCTAAGACAATCGCTTGTTTGCAAAAGATTACATGCTTTAGCTTTTTTTTTTTTTTTGAAGATTTCCACCCTAAATTTGACTTCTGCTCCTGAGTGCTGCATTTGAAGGCCACAGCAGGCAATTCTTATCTAAGGTACTTAAGCCATTTTTCCACAACTTCTCGTGGTACAAGATATGTGTTAAGAGCACAAATAATTAGCCGAAGTATAGCTATATAAAGAAAATAGATTTCTGTAAATGCACAAGGTAAGAAGAATGTGAAATGAAACTTACCAATTTTATTTAAAAGCAATACTAGATGCTTATCAGGCCCTAATTTCATCACCAACTTCTCCATCTCAATGCAACGGGTCCCTAGGAATATGCTTTGCTAATAAATCTATATTATTCTTCGCTAAGAAATCTATCAATTCCTTGTATCCCTTTGCCCATACCATATATCTTTCCTAAGAATATGCTCCTTTTTGAAAAGGATTATTGCCCAACCTCCCTCCCTGTAGCAACCTTATTCGCAATTTTCAGAAACTTGTGATTCACACCATGAACATTACGAATTAATAGATTTCTAATTTTTAATCATCACAAGTGATGGATTGCATAATTAGGATAAAAATCATACCTTGTGGCAGTATGCTCATCACTCAATTATTTGTGTTTCACAGGGAATGCTTGGAGGGCTCCATTTTTCACTCTCTTTATGTATTCCAAGTAATTCATGTGGACAATACCAACAACGTGGTTGAATTTGAGTGTCCAACGCTTAACACTAGAGAAATTAAATCTAATCTATCATCAGTTGGAACTCAGAGATTTGATTGACCAGGATCAGTTGTTTGTAGGAACACTAGAGCTCGTACATGAGTAAATTACCAAGCTTCCAATGCCCGGCATTCATTCGGATTGAGTGTATAGGGGAGCTATCATATATGAGTGTAAACCCCACACGTATAAGTGTAGAGGGGAATAGAAGTTATATTAAATGCAAATCATAAATAAAGTTATTTTTATAAGAAAAATTTGAAATAAAGATACCCTTAATTACATGAGTTTCATATTTATCTCGATTGCCAACAAAATACACATGGGGACAGCTCTCAAGGAAGAAAGGATCCCTATCGGTGAAAGGATAGCACCCTGAAAGAAAAATTAATATGAAGGTAAGAAAGAAGGACAGCTTGGACAAAATTCCAGATTTAAGCTTTCAAGCATCCTCAGCACATAGGCAGTTGTTTTCAGAAAGTGTGACCTAGCAAGTAAATGCATAAATTCATTGCAGCATATGTAACGTATACCAAGTGTATTAGATTCTGTTGGTGTTAGATGCCTCCACTGTAAAGTCCTTTCCATGAATTCAAGTTTACCTTTGGCCTCTGAAAAGAACAAATCGTAGTATTAATGTCTGAAAAAAAAAAGATTACCATGTATGCACTCTAAAAAGATAGAATAAGAACCTAATGTGGTAATGAGTAGTTAGCCGGGTCCCCTGGGTCCAGGCATGATATACAAAGGCAAAACTACAGCAATCTAAAGATATGTAAAACTGTAAGATCCCCAGAGCCCTCCCTTGTAGATATTGTCCCTGTTGCAAATAGAGCAGGGTTTTGTTTCCCTAGGTTTCTATAATAAACCAGAAAATGTGTGTGCTAGGGGAAGCTATCCACACCATTATAAGGAGTGTTTCGACCCTTCCCCAATCAATGTGTGACTTCACATCCACCCCCATAGGGGCCTAGTGTCCTCGGAAGCACACGATCGAAGGCCTGGCATCATCGCTAGTACACCGACCGAACCCTAGCTTACCCATTTACGTGGAGTAATTCGGAAAGAAGAGCACAAATCCAGCAATCACAACATCATCACCTCTGATTTGAATGTCTCTCTCTACGGATCCTCAATCGGAAGTTGATTCTGGGAAGGGATTAGGGGAAATTTCGAGTACGAAGATGGTGAAGGAGAGGAAGGTTTGAGAATTGAAGAGAGTGAAGGAGAGAAAGGACTCGGTGGCTGAGAATTTTGACGGGTTAGGTGCTCAAACACAGTAAATGAAGAAAGGAGGAAGGAAAGGAGGAAAGAAAGGAGGAAGGAAGGAAAAAACAGAAGTTGGTATGCGAAGGAGGAAGATGATGCTTACCCAAACAGGCGCTTTCTTTGTTTCAAAAAGCCTTTAAGTGAGCGGGAAATGAAATTTAGCTTCCTTGATATTGGCGGGAAATAAATTTTATTGGGGAAACTTTTAGGGGTAAATAAAATTTTAGAAAAGAAAATAATTCCCCACTAACTAAAATTTTGGGATAAATAATTTTAGAGAAGAAAAATTAGAGAGGAATTTAATATTCCTTGCTAATTGGGCAATTTAGAGAGGAATATCTAAGTCGTCACTAATTTTCCTCACTAATTTAAAAAATTATAGAGGAATATAATATTCCTCGCTAAATTCCTCGTTAATTGGGCAATTTAGATAGGAATATTTAAGTCGTCGCTAATTTACCTTGCTAATTTGAAAATTAGAGAGGACTTTAATAGTTATCGCTAAATTTCTCGCTAATTGAGCTATTTAGAGAGGAATATCAAAGTCATCACTAACTTTCATTACTAATACGTGATTTTCTAGTAGTGAACACCATAAAGCCAAGGCATTTTTTAATGTCTATAATACACAAACGGAAGTAGAGAGATAACAAAAAATTAATCTCCCACTACTACAGAGTATAGCTTTACTACTAAAATTCGCGTCATTTTTTTAAAAAAGGGAGTAAAAAATGAAGGCGGTCACTTTAGGCACCCTATATCTAAGAAAGGGTGTAAAAGGGTGCCTTTTGGCGCCCTATATCAAGATCGGGTGTAAAAGGGCGACTTTTGGCACCCTATCTTGATATAGGGCTCTAAAAGGCACCCTTTTACACCCTATGTTAAAGATAGGGCATCTAAAGTCATATAGGGGGCCAAAAGGCACCCTTTTACACCCTATCTTAGATATAGGGCACCTATAGCCTTTTGGAATTAGACTTTTGGCGCCCTATATCCATATAGGGCACCAAAAGTATGATTTTGGCAAAAAAAGTTAAACTTTTGGCGCCCTTTGTAGAATGTGGGGCGCCAAAAGTGCCTCATTTAATTTAAAAACTCACTTACAGGGATTGACCGCGCTCTCACAAACCCTCACCTCTCGTCGTCATGCGTGCTCTCACA
>JANTPZ010002592.1:0-15671 GCA_025593235.1 Vachellia pachyceras
GCGTCGCCTTCTGGCTGTCTGAGTCTGAGTGTGAGGGTCTCGGGCTCTCGGCTCTTGGGGGAGGAGGGACCAAGGGATTATGGAGGCAGTGAGCTCAGGGAGGCCGGACGAAGTGAGAGTGAGAGTGTGCGACTGTGAGAGACTGAGAGTCTGTGAGTGAGGGTGAAGGTCGAAGGGTGAGGGCTCTGCACTGTGAGTCTGTGAGCTGTGACTTCTGTTCTGTGAGACTGAGTGTGAGTGACCCACCCATGGCCATGAGGCTGAGGGAGGGAGGGTGGGTCGTGGGTGACTGACTCTGGGTCTGGGTGTCGCCGTCGGTGACAGGGTGAGGGAGGCTGGGAGGGGGTAGGTCGTAGCTCGTAGGGGCTGCGTTTGCGTGCTGCAGACTGACGAGTGAGTGAGGACTGAGGACGGACGACTGGACGAGATGAGTGTGTGTGTGTGTGTGACAACTGACAGTGTGAGTGTGTGACTGTGAGAGTAAGACTGAGACAGACGAGACGAGCAGGCTGCAGGAGGGATAGCCGGACAGGTCACAGCCTTACTCACAGCCACATGTTAGGTAAGTAGCCAGTAGGGTTAGCAACACATCTCTGTAGTTTTGGCGCCAAATTGTGTTGATACATGAATGGATCGACTTTATATTTAGAGCTTTCTTTCTATACAAAACCAAAGGCACATATCACAGGAAAAAGCTGTTAAATGTGTTATCACAAGCTCAGGTTTATTTCCCCTTCACTTCTATACATAAAAAATGGTAGGTTAGAAATTGTTTACCACTATCAACTGACAGTCTTTGCAACAAGTTTTCTCTCTTGGAGAGAGATTATGGTTTCAAAGGCACCAACCAACGCCTTAACCTTGCTCTTCCGAGTTTCTGCCAGCTTATTTGCTGTCTCTTCAATTACATTATTGAACAATCCGTGCCCATCTCGCTTGCCGCGTGTACCTTGACGTCTCAAAACAACCTTCTCTGGACCAGTTGGAGTGCTCATTCTGTCAATACCACTATCGTATCTTCTTTTAAAACTTCTCCTTAGGCTATCAGAACTGACCATTGCATTTTCCCCAAATCCGGTTGCCCTTCGAAATTTAAGCCTCCTAGGAGAAGTTTCCTCAGATTGAAGTTCAACCAATTTTCTCCTCCTGAAATATAGTGTTGACATTTGGCTAGCCTTGTCCTCAGAAGATACAATCCCAACCATTAGTGGCTCGCCTATATCCTTCACATCCAAAGCCGCTCCATTTTTCATGAGTTCACCTTCAAGGTTTACTGAAAATTTTGGGGGTGATGATGATTGAGGGGAAAATTCAACAACATCATTACCTGCATCTCGATCAGTCGGAAAACTTTTGTTTCCACTTTCCATCTTGATGACGTACAAAGTCTTTTCCTCAACGGCATCATTTCCAGGTTTCTTATGTTCATATTTTCTTGTCATCAATTGATTCTTCAGATGAGATGCAATTTTGAGGCTCTTGTGCTTTCTAGCATTGATACTTGCAACTCCATTATTATTAAGAGAGGATTTGGAGGGCAATGCAGCTCTTGAAGGAGTCGTCACTTTTCTTGCTGCTACTTTCAAGGAGGCAGCCCGTTTTACCATCTCGAGCTTACTATTGCTCTGGCCATTAGAACCTTCTGAAGGATTCATAGAAGATGCGGAGTTCACAGTGATAGAGTTTGACTTCAAAGGAGCCACATGCTTTCCAGATAATTTCATTTGTTTGGCTTTTAAAGGGGTTGGTTTTGATAAAGTTTTTACAATAGAATTTGATGTCGATGAAGCTTCAACATTCTTAACAGTTACAACCTTCTTGACAACTGACTCCGATGAAATTCCCGCCCTAGCAGTTGATTTTGATGATGTTACCACCTTAGCAGTTGATTTCGTTGACGTTACCACCTTCTTAGCAGTTGATTTCATTGACATTTCATCCTTCTTATCAGCTGATTTCAGTGAAGTTTCCACCTTCTTAGCGGCTGGTTTTTCCTTAGCAATTGATTTTGTTGTAGCTTCCAATTTCTTAATAGATGATTTTGATAAAGTTTCCACCTTCTGAGACGTTGACTTCGGTGAAGCTCCCACCTTCTTGGCGGATGTCTTTGGTGAAGCTTCCAGCTTCTTTGGAGTTGATTTTGACAAAGCTCTCACCTTCCTAACAGTTGATTTTGATGAAACATTCTCCTTCTTAGCAATTGATTTTGGCAAAGCTTCCACTGGCTCTGCAGTTGGTTTTGATGCAGCCTCTGCATACTCCTCACATGATTTTGATGAACTTCCCACTTGCTCCATAACTGATTCTGATAAAGTCACCATTGGCCCCACGGTTAATATTGATGAAGTTTCCACCGATTTGACAATTAATTCTGATGAAGTTTCCACCAGCTCCGGAGTTGATTTTGATGTACACTCCACTGACTCCACAGTTGATATTGATGGAATTCCCACTGGAACCGTACTTGATCTTGATGAAGTCACCATTGGCTCCACGGTTAATATTGATGAAGTTCCCATCGGCTTGGCAATTAATTCTGATAGAGTTTCCACCAGCTCCGGAGTTGATTTTGATGAAAACTCCACAGTCTCCACAGTTGCTATTGATGGAATTCCCACTGGAACCATACTTGATTTTGATGAAGTCACCATTGGCTCCACGGTAAATATTGATGAAGTTTCCACCAGCTCCAGAATCGATTTTGGTGAACACTCCACTGGCTCCACCATCGATATTGATAGAATTCCCACTGGATCCATAATTGATTCTGATGAAGTCACCATTGGCTCCAATGTTAACGTTGATGAAGTTTCCACCGGCTCCACATTTAATTTTGATGAAGTTTCCACCCGCTCAAGAGTTGCTTTTGATGAATCCTTCACTGGCTCCACCGTTGATATCGATGGACTTCCCAATGGATCCATAATTGATTCTGATGAAGCTTCAACTAGTTCAGCGGTCGATTTTAATGAAGTTTCTACGGGCTGCTCTGCTATTGATTTTGAAGTTTCTACTGGTTCAACAGTTGATTCTGAAGCATTTCTCACCAGCCCCAAAGTTGGCTTTGATGAAGTTCCCACCAGCTTTGCAGAAATTGATGAGTTCCCTTGTCTGGTAATATGGGGAAGGTCAGCTGTGTGGGATTTTTTATGAAATACTGCTTTCAACTTGACCTCTGATGTTTTTTTCTTTGCTACTGAAACCTCACTCCTTCGTTGTTTTGGGCTGTCAGCTATTTTTGTTGGAATTTCCTTCTCATTGGGCTCAGAGTTAACTGATTCTCGGAGCTTAACTGTTGATATCTTCCTTGGCAGCTTGGAACCAACAGATGTTCTACGGTTGGCCACACAAGCCTTGACCCCATTGACATCAGCTTCAGAACTTTGACTGAGTGGATTTCTTTGAACTCTGCTGGGCACAGAATGCTTTTCCTTTACTTCAGAAGCTTGCTTCCGACCATATTTACAAAAATCATGACAAGAGCCAACGGAAGCTCTGCGATAATGAGGAACAACTGCATCTTCAATATTTCCGGGGCTTCCATTAGCAATGGAGTTCCTTCTTGATTTAACCGCAGACGAACCAATTACTTTTGGAGCTACCGGCGAAACAGCACTCGCCTTAGCCATCAGATGGCGGGTAAAGATTTAGAACAAACAATCCTGAAACTCAAAAACAGAGCAAATTTTTAGATGGATTCAAGGAATGATACAGGACTAAAAAAATAGGTAATGAGGATTCAAACAGTAAAAGGAAAAAGGAAAGGAAATATCAAGTCAAAAGTTTTCTAGATTGAGGGGAAACAATTCCCGAATATTGAACACAATAATCAATTTTCTTCACTATTCTGGTTTGAGTCTTAAGACTGGTGCTTCCTAATAGAAAATTCAAACACTTCCACAGCACAAAATGTCAAGAAAATGACCACATGAAGCTCTGACGCGCTATCATTTATACGAAATATGACATCATAAGAAATTTCTCCCTTTCCTAACTTGCTTTATCATTCCAACATGAACGATGCAACAGGAACAGGTAATGAGGCCACAAAAACAGAAAAGAAATTATCATGGAACATCCAAAGAAACAATATGGAACAACAATGGGTCTGTTTGGAAACACGGTAGAGAAGTACTTTTACGCAAGTCGAGGTAAATATGTGGAGAAGATTATCTCGTTTTGCGGAAAAACACTGTTGAACGTACTTATGAAGAAAAGATAAGCTTTTCCAAACAAGCACAATGTTTTGTTTTGCAGACGCCAGGACTACCAGCATATAAAGGCACAGAGAATCCAAAGATAAGGTAATAAATAATTAGATGAAATCAATGAAGAAGAAAATGTGATAAAATTCGAGTTGTGATATGAAAATTAGAAATCAAGCTAATAATCGGCTTCGTGATGAGAGGAAATCAAGTGCTATAGTATATTCAAATAAAAAACAGGGGTGTGGATAAACCTCATTCCATCAGGATGAATGCAGAAGAATTAATAATAAAACCATGCCATGATAAGAAAATCGATAATGGAGATTCGAATTCCGAGTAAAACACTGGTTGGCATCGATCATTCAGCACAAAACCACATTATATTAAAAGCTACAAGCGTAATAATCAAGTAACAACCATATAACCATTTCAGAGAACTTCAATCCAAGAAAAACAATCAAACAAACAGATACATAGGAAACGCACCAATGAATCCAAACCGGTACAACAGAAACGAAACTCAGGGAATATGATGAAAACCAGGGAACACACCCAACGAAACCATACCGGTTGCAACAGAAATGGAACTCAAATGAATATGACAACCCACTTAATAGCGGCAAAATTGGATCGCCCAGGAAAGGAGAAGATAAGTAAGATCGCAGTTTACCGCCAAACCATTTGAATCTAGAATAAAAGAAGAGGAACCCAGGAAATAATTTTTAGTGAAAATGGTTTCCATATTTGTTAATTTCGGTTGCCGACAGGCAAATATAGCATACCTTATAATAGTCACAGTTCATAGAAAGCCTGCAGATGACACAACTTTTAATCCTTGGTTTTCCGTGAAGGATTGGATTTCATATCAGAGAAAAGTAAAAGACTGAAAGCAACTGTTTCTAGTTTCTTCTTTCTTTCCTTCTTTTCCTTTCTTTTTTCTCGTACTCTGCTTCCGCTTCCCCTTCAAACTCCGTGTCCTGACAGTTCTTTTTTGGTGTGGACGGAGTGAATTCGAACTCCGGCCTCTGTGACAGAATACTGAAGGAGGGATGAAGAGAGAGAAGACGTTGATTTTTCCCCCACAAGCACGGGTTCAAGGGGTGGCACCAGACTAAGAGATTTCGAGAAAATTTTGGGGGAAGGCGTTGAATATAGATCATGTAAATAGGAGAAAATAATACTAGTGGAATATAATCTCTGATTTATTGGGCAAATTATTAATCTTCTTTTCTTGAGAAGAAAATTTAAATGTTGAATTTGGTCATCTACCCATAGTTAACTTGCAATTAGAAAAAAAATATGATTATGAAATTCGCCTCTGATAAGTAAAAATTCAAGGGAAATTTACTGTAAGGTCCTAAAAACGGAAGTTATTTATGAAAATGTCTCAATAGGTTATTAATGGCAAGTCGAGAAGCACCATTGACAAGTGGAGCAGCCGCCATTGACAACTCTTTAGACCTTTTCATAAATAACTTCCTTCTTTTGAACCTTACAATAAATCTCCCAAAATTTAATGTGCTCGTTTAGGAACGCAGTAGAGAAGTATTTTTACACATGTCAAGGTAAATATGTGAAGGAGATTACCTTGTTTTACAAAAAAATATTGTTGAACGTGCGTTTAACTTCTAAAAATCAGATGCCAACCAAGCCCAATATCCCACTTCAAATTTCTCAGAATTGGCAGAAACATGTCATTTGCAAAACTAAAGTTAAGAGGTAAAATGAGTCTTTCAAATATCATCATGCACATGCTTCTTTATGTTCAAATGGCTTTCAATTCTTACCAAAGTACACCAAAGTTAAATAGATCTCTTTTATCATTAACTCACCATACTATGCACTAACCAAAAGAACTCACAGCATCATATTTGATATATAATTGAGGGGGCAAGCCAGTTTCGACAAGACAGAGGACCATTAATAGATAATGGCAATTAATAGGTTGACAGATTCCAAACTGACAATAGACAATGAGAGATGGGCATCGCTTTACTCAGGTGGGAAGTCGTTCATAGGTCACCGCATTTCTGTTTTCATAGTTTTGTAGCTACTTTAATTTAACCCGTCAAATTTTATATTTTTTCTGTCTCATGCATGAATTTTTTACTATTTAATAAATTAAATATGTAATTGGCTAGAAAAACATTATGTTCATAATTAAAATTCAAAATAATCTCTAATCCTAAATATTGGACCTTTTACAGTGACCTTGATTTGGTCTCTAACTTGAGACTCTGTCCATTTTATGTTATTACATGAATTTTCTCCCCGTGATACCGTAGAATCAAAAAGCAGGATCGGATTGGCCGTTTCACACCTGAAACAGGCGAGCCAGTCCGATTGCCCCAGAGTGAAAATGTGGTTCATTAAGTTTAAAAAATACCGTAACAAAACTAACTTTTAATTCTCTATCTTTTATTTAAACAAATTTAATCATAAGAAAATAAGATAAAATTACTTATTTTACTCCAATTATTTTTATCATTGATATTTAATTAAATTCTAAAAATTGAAAAAATAGGTAAAATAAAATAGTATTTTAGGCTCTATTTATTAATTTTTATAAATAAAATATTATATACTAAATTCTATTATTTTAATATAGTTAGTTTTACATCATGTTAACCCAATGTAACCATTTGAATCAATGCGGCACCCTGTCCAATGTTCAGTCTGATTTTCTTAATATCCTTATTTAATTTTTCATTCTCTTCTCTGGTTAATTTTTTTTTTTGGGGGGGGATATAATGAATTAACGAGGCAGACTCAGATTGGGTCGGTCGCGTTAGGGTCATAGGGTGTGCTATTAGTTGTTAAATTCTATTAGCCCACATTAATTATGGTTTGTTTAGTTAGATCTAATTGTCTTTTTAAGAGGCTCAAAGAATATTCCTTTCCCACAAATCACCGGCATCGCGGACAGCTGACGATGCCCAAGATCTAGATATAATAATATTGATATATATATATAATCTCCTTGGATTCTTTCTCAATCTTCCTGCACAGGATCAAGAATGCTCTTTTTTTAGGACTAAAAACAAATCATGCATTGATGTTCGTTTTATTCGATCAATGATGTTCTTTTAATATGAGCCTATAAGGAGGTTTTTGATAAAATATATATATTGGAGGTTTTTAATATGAAAAACCAGAGGGGCGGTTTGGGAATTTGATAAACCTGCATGATGTAGGTGGAAAATGACAATTAGGGAGTTGGGGGTGGGAGAACACAGTCAAGGAGCGTGGCTATCCACCATTGGAAAATTGATCCAAGAAAAGTAGAAAGAGATGAATGACTGACCCCTCATTAAACTCAGCATAAACTCAGCTATGTTGATTAAATCAACCCTAGTAAGTGTTTTGGTATTTAAAGCTGAGTATATTCAATCTTGACAGGATGTGATGGTTTTAATTTGTCTCACTTAAATAGTTAGTGGAACCTAATTTAATTAAAGCAAACGTCATTTTCCTCCACTTTGTTTTTCAACGCCCCACAGCAATTCAACAAACATGACAGAGAGAATGGGTTCAATTCTTGAACGTAGTTGAATGGCACGCACACATGCGCAGGAATGTTTGTAAGGAGAATCCCAATTCATAATTCAAATCCTACGTTTCACTTTCCTCTTACTATCGTGGTCCAAATATAGGAAAGCAGACATCGTTCAATCCAAGCAAAATCCTATGGGTGTGTTTGAGAGCCATTTTGAAGGTCATCAAATGCATTCCATACCAGAATGCATTTTCCAAAAGGATCTAAGTGTTTGGGATGAATTTTAGAGTGAGGAAGAAAGATTTCATTCCAGCCAAAATGCATTCCAGATCGAGATCTCAACAACACAAGTTGCAACAACGACATAAAAATTCCAAGGAACGACAATGATTCAAAGGTTGGTTCAGGTACTATACTCCCCGAGAACGATTCAGATGTGTTCTTCACAAAATATTAATACAAAAAATGACAAAGCACAACACTTACAGCCAGGAAAAAGTACAATCAATCAATCATCTATTCATCACCACAGTCCCTCCAGGCCCTTGAATTAACATCTATACTTCTCAGGCTAAAAACAGGACAGACGACACCCAATGAAGCTCTAACACAGTTCAGAGACTCTGAAAGTCAACTGAAATTGAGTGGGACTGTATGGTGTATACAGGGAGAAACGAAGCAGCCTGATAAAGGTAAAGTCGGCTAATTACAAAGCAGAACATCTAGGATGAAGACAGCAATTAGGTGAGGCGGACTTCTATTCATAATGGTTGCGGATATTTCACCTCGTAATCTCATGTAATGATTTCCCTGACAAGCCAATCCAAACTAGGATATGCAAAGTACAGGATGAGAAATGATGGGAGGGCAAACAGAATGGTAACAAGAATAAACAGAGCCAAAATGGCTGCACTGGCTGGTATTGCATACAAGACAATAAGAAGAAATATGATGATCAGCGGGAACTTAGCAGTCAAGTGTACAAAGAAAACCAGTGACTTCTGAAGAGAAGTATGCAGTCTTTCCAAACTGAGAAAAGTACCCGCAATATTTTGCTGTTGACTAGAACCTGATGGCTCTGGATGGCGAACAACCTGTGCCCTCGGAGGATCCCCATGGCTTAGTTGTCCTGCTGTTAAATGGTCTTTAACTGGCCAGTGTGATTGATGATCCCCGCAGAAAGTTGAATGTGACTTCATTCTATCGCCATTAATGCTCTCAACCATCCAAAGAAGGAAGTAGTTCTTGCGAGGAAATTTGAGATCTCCCCGGTAAACCAATCGTAAAGATAAAAGGTTGCACCATGGGCATGAGATAAAAAGGGGAAGCTGCATGGGCAGCGTTGGAAATTTCACAACGGCCCGTTTCAATCCTAGGATGCAGTTTTTACAAAGGGTGTGGCCACACCATAAAACATAGGGCACATTTTCAACAATATTAAAAGATTCCCAGCAGATTGGGCATTCAAGCCCTTCCTCTCTGCTCACAAGAGAAGTCTCATCATCAGAGCATTCTGAAACAGACTGAGTTGGCTTTAGAGAACCATTTTTCAGTTTCACACTCCCAGCAATACAGCTTGATGAGAAGTTCCACATTCTGAATCACAAAAGGTAAGAGAAGAAAACAGACGGCATTATTCGGACCTCAACACGATCTTTAGTGACAGGCAACTGAGGTCCCAAAACATCAAGCCTGAAACATTTGCAATAGGGACGTATGCATAAGAGAATAGCTTCACCTCCGTACTGTTATGTAACGCATTGTATAGACAGATTTGTTATGGTTACACTACAGGGGAAAATAAAGTTTGCAGTATTTTATGAGAAACTTCTGATAATGAAGCACAATGCATCATAATTTACAATGAAACATGGCTGATGCATAGTTATGGATTTGCATATAGACACATTTAACTAGGATAACACCATACCTCCAGCATCAACTATGTACGCAAATACGCATCACAAAAGTAGTTCAGGGAAAAAACCAGAATTCAGAAATCATTTAATGTAATGATAAAAATATTTAAAGACAACCTAGGAAGCAGTTGGACTGCATGTGAGGTAGTCACAAAATCAAGATTAAAAGCAAGATGTCGCTTACACAATTTATTGCGCCCACTAGCACAGAATTAATTCGATTCTACTAGTTGTCTTATCTAGCCTTATGGCACATCAAACAAAAAGCCTAGCAGATAAGAATAACAAAGTAGAAGAAGTTCAAATTTAAACTCCCAGCCTCCGCCACAGCCCACAAGGAAGAAATATATAAAAAAAACAAGCAGAGGAAAAAAATTTCTTCGATATTCAACCTACATCTTCTAAAGTTTTGTCGGATACGAGGTTAGCAAACATAACATACATCCATCACTTGAAATCTACAAGCTAACTGAATCCAAATAAGAATGAAGAGAATTCTAAACGTAAAAATCAAAACAGTCTAACAACTGCGCGAGATAAAACGGCTGCAATCTCCCACGAATATCCTAATCGGTAGAAAAGAACAAGATCCTTGGAATCGATTAATCATAAATGGAAAGAAGAAGAAGAATCAGTACCCAGCAATGGAAGCGATTGAGCACCTTCGAGAAAATAAAAAAAGTTAGCTAAGGGAACCCCGGGTATGTAGCCATCTGAAACTGAGAGCCACGAGCTTCCCGGAGAGGATTAGATGTAGGGTGAGCGAGTGAAGCTGAGAGGAGCCAAGCGAAGAAGAGCAGCAACGGATGAATTTGAAGGATCGAGGGCAGTTATGGGGTTTAGGTTTCGGCATTCAACCATTTGTACTGAACGTGGTGGCACATAAGACAGAACCAGCGCAAGTAAATGGCACTATGGCAGCCACAACCTGCTTAGTTCGTGCCACCAAAATATCTAGCACGACATTGGGCACTGGCTGTGGAGTACGATCAGATCCCCCAAAAATATCTGGTAAGTGTTATTTTGAATTAGGTTATTTTAATTTTTAAATGTATCTCAATTTACTTTAAAAAGTTATTTTTTAAGTGATCATGTAATTTTTTTCAAACACACGTTCTTCCTCTGTTTTCTTCTTTTTCTTGTTCATTATCCTTCTTCAAACATTTCTATTTTTCCATTCAAACTAATCTTGTTCAAAATACTATCAAGTGTTAAGTGTGAACATCTCTCCTAAAGAGATTCGAATTTCGATTTTGCCACTTAAGATAAAGTCAAGCCTTTCATTAGACCTGACCCCATTGGTTATCATTTTTCTTTACGAAATCCTTGTCTGATTTTTTTTTTTTGGTACAATCCTTGTCTGATTTTTTTTGTTGCCCACCCGGTTCACCGGAGCTATGCTCCGACTACGTCCGGATCCGACCCGCGTCGCGCACCTAGCAATGGTGGGTAAGTCTCCCAATGGTGGCTGCTGCATACACAAGGCTCGAACCCGATACCTTACTTAAGTTGGAACAAGCCGCTTACCACTTGATCCAACCAGCTATTGGTAATCCTTGTCTGATTTTGAAATGTCACTTTGAGGCGTTGTTGGCAAAAATTTTACTTGGAGTACAGGCTCGGGCTAAGAAAATATGAAATGAAATTGGGCTGGGCCCAACTTTATCTCACTGGAATCAAAATGGAAGTGAGCCCAACTTATATTCCGTCAACGGCTTTTTTTTTTGGACCATATGATCAAGTTTATACTCCATTTATGGCAGCGGGTTTTTAAGGGTTTTAACCTTGTGTGGGACATGGGTTTCGAGCATGTTATCTTTGCGTCTGATTTAAAAAATTTGATTCAGATACTCTTTTTTTTCGCCTGATTTCCGGAACTTCACTCTGACTAATCCGAATCCAACCCGCATCGCGCACCTGAAAATGGTGGGTGAGTCTCCCAATGATGATTACTGCATACGCAATGACTCGAACCCGATACCTTATTTAAACTAAAACAAGTCGCTTACCACCTGATCAAACCGACCGTTGGTTGATTCAAATACTTTTGAACCCATATACAGGTAATGCCTGCAATCTGGTGTTCTTGAATATTAAGGACTTGGTAAATTTCAGTTGGAACCTTAAGTATGGCTTATCCAAGTCATATTTTTAATGCATGTCCGGAGTTTCTACTGGGCATGGTAGATAAATGTTGTATGGGATTAGACTCCCGTTGCTTTTAATTTTTCTTAATTCGGATGTTTGCCTTCATTTGTACCAAAAAAATTAATTAGGAGCGCTACTTAATTTGGGGAGCGGGTTTCCTCAGAATTATCTTTTTTTAATATCTTCTCAGCATCACTTCTCCATCACTTGAATCAATCAATGTATGGTTTAGATTTAATATTTCATAAAATTCTTATTATATTGGTTTATAAGTAAAAAAAATTTTGTTTTCTTGTATATATTACAATTATAAATCATGTAAACCATATTTTAGTAGTTTAAATTTATTTATTTATATTTTTAATTTTAGTAATTAATTATGAATCGCATTCCCTTTAATTAAATCTTTAATTTTGTTCTGAAAACATTGTTCTTGTACAAAGGTTGACGATGCTAGCAGATTAAAGTAAAATTGAGAGTACAATACATACAAGTACTAAATTAAAAAAAAATTATAGGTAACTTTAGTCGGTTTTCCCTTTTATAATAGCTCACTTTCATGGATAATTTCCATTTTTACTACAATAATAGTGAAAAACACTAAAAAGTTAAAATCGCGCGCGGGCGCACAAATATAACATAGTCGGTGTGTGTTTGGATCTTTGCACATGACATGCCATGTTCATGATCATGGAGACATTTAGACAAACACGCAGACGACACGTGAACAGAGGCGGAGCCAGGATCTCGGAACAGTGGGGGAAACCTTTTTATTTTTAAGCAAATGACAATAAACTTACTAGTGTATGTAAATTATTTGAGTGGATTCAAATCTCAAATATCAGTGGGTGCAAAATAAAAATCTAATAGATATTTACGTATAACAAAAAAATTTCAGTGGGGGCAATTGCCCACCCCGACAAGCATGTGGCTCCGCCATTGCACGTGAACAGTTGTCTGATATATACATACAGGCCATATATAACTATATACTCCTTTATATTCTAATATGATGTGAAAATACTTAAGAAGTTACAAAATTTGTTAAAAATGATAAATATGCAAAAAAACTGTAACTATTTTTTTAAAAAAATCTTTATTTGGGTGGGGAAGAGAATAGGTGAAAAATGGGATGACAGATGTACGTAATTAACTAGTTAAGATGAAGATTGGAAGAGCTTATTGAATGGGGATAATGTCATCAAATTATAAGGTTATTTTATTATATTTCTTATAAGGAACAACACCTACCACAAGAATATTTGGACGATAGCTTTAAAAAGATAGATTACCTTCTTTTCTTTAATCTCAGGCGAAATACGGTTTGGGGAGCCAATTTAAACCCGCCAGATATAAAATAAGAATAGCCCCCACATTCAAAGTCCATTTTTTACCATTGCATAAATGTTATTTTCACCTAAAAGGAAGTTAGAGAACATCAAATAATGCTTTATATCTCATAAATTCATAAAGGAGATTATGATTCAAAGAGTAAACATCAAAATGAAAAATAGTTTTGAAGATCAATTGAAATCATTAAAATCACTGTAGAACTTGAAAAACCTAGCTTAAAAATAAAGAATGCAGGAGTGAAAAATGAGTGGATAAAATATGAGGGTTTTGATGGGATATATAATATGCTTACATAAGCAAGACAAAGAGGAATGGAAAGGTGGTAGTTTCCCCCAAAATTCTGGGGGAAAAGGAAAAATAAAAGTTTTTAACAATCAGATGACGCTAGATCCAACTCATATATATGAACGATTAAGTTTTACTGAATCACACGGCTCATCAAGATCTTGCGATTCCACGGTGAATCGCATGATCATGGATGCGATTCCGTCGAGTAAAATATACAACAGGAAATTTGAATCGTTGGCATCAATTATTGGATTGAATTTCTCAATTTGGATTGTGAATTGTGCGATTATGATGATAACACTAAATGAGGATAAGACACATTCAAATTAAACTTCAGCTTGCATAACAACCGAGTTTTCACCCTGCAGTGCAAAATTAACAGGGCATGGAAGAATGATTGAAGTGGGCATGCATGGGGCCAGTATTAGGCAGTACTCATATCATTAATGAACAAGAATAATGGGTGGCTGGACATACATTATTATTATTATCATCATCGTACGTATGGTAGGTTGTTTCGTCTTCTGGCTGACATGCTGCTTCATGCATTATTATATTGCCACTCCCCCACATCTACCAGTACTCTACCAATTGGATGTACTGGATGCTTGCCTGCTTAACGCTGTAGGCCTCGCTCCCGTGCAATATTTATACACTGTATCCAACCCTTAATATAAGAGTACGTAATGTGAGTGATTTTAGAAAATTAAGTAAGTTAATTAACTTATATATTTATTATTTTTTTCTAAACCGATTCCAATGACTCTTAAACTTGCACTACAAAAAAAAGATATATTTTTCAAATCCGCATGGAATTTTTCTATGGAGAAAAATCCACAGGTATTTTATAAGTTTTTACTAGTGCTGTGTATAATCGAATAGCATATATAATACACATAATCATTTTGTAATACATGTTACAACTCAATAATTTGTTTAATTTTTTTAATCTCATTGAAAAACTCGATCGAGTCTTATATTAAAGAGTACAGACATAAGCACTTGAAAGCAACAATAAATATGGATCATTCATATCAGATTTAAACAGTTCCTATATGATTACCTCGACTTATTTGGTACAGATGAAGAGAAGAGGCCTCCTGCAGAATAAGTTACTTATATTCCATCAGATCTCTTGAGCTACACATGGTTACATGCATCGAATATATTTACACAGTAGCCACGCATTATGCACCCGTCAAGTTAACTCTTCCTCCCCCTCCTTTCGTCAACGGGTTAGATAGATCTTCGAGAATGGATTAATCTCTCGTAACACGATAAATTGATATTATTATTTATCTATAAGATGTACTTTATCACTATCACCGGTGGAAAAACTAAACAGGCCTGCCACCATTTTGAGGGACTTTGGGAGCTATGGATAGGTACATAATTTGGCCAGGAATATACCTTGCGCAATGCATATCAACATCCAATATCCTCCTTAAACCTGAGAAAATATCTGACCTCTCTCATAGTAATAATAACAACACAAGTCTCTTTTTCACTCACGTCAATTCGAGTGGGTCATAATTTCGATGCTTTTCAAATTGAAGCTCATTTGAAACAACATAATTAGGTATTTGATTAGTTAAACTTTTAACTTGAATCACTCAAACAATATAAAGCATTTTGGTCAAAAGGCAATTAAAAAAATGAAACTTTGGGAATCTGTTAGGAGAGTGATTTTACATAAATCGAGGTAAGCAGTGGCGAACCCAGGACCTTGACTCAGGGGGTGCAAACTATTTTTTAGGAAGATAAGTGAGACTTATTCTTAATATCTTTTGAGAAAAATTTGAACAAAAATTTAGTGATTCAAAATTAGCAAATGAGTGAATGTAAAATAAATCATATAGTACTAATATATACCTAATTTCTGGAGTATCCCTTCAATGAATATAGATCCACCAATAAAGGTAAGTATGTGATAGAAGTTTTACGTTGGAATTGTTCACGTGTACCTACCCATCGGACGGAAGGGAGTTGCTTGAAATTCACTCTCAGGTGAATGCGAGGGAGAAAGAGGAGTGTACGGAATGAGGGAAAGCGACGGTACGATCAATGTGTGGGACCCGCAAAAAGATAAGGGCAATGTTGATTTGTTGGATTTCAATTATTGGATTTTTTTTGGTTCACAAACGAGTTGGGTGTTCCTGTCGGGCTGTCCCTCGTCCTTTTGTCTCTACGTGCATGTTGTTCCTCATCATCCTGACGCCCTCAATCATTCACTCCCCACCCCGCTTTCGTATATTCATC
>JANTPZ010002594.1:0-21128 GCA_025593235.1 Vachellia pachyceras
CTCGGCCTATGAAATAAATAACATAGAAACATTTGGAATATCTGTTGAGACAACTCTTACTACCCTAGTAACACATCGAAATATATGTTTTAGTCCAATGA
Organism: Vachellia pachyceras; assembly: GCA_025593235.1. Classification (NCBI taxonomy): domain Eukaryota; kingdom Viridiplantae; phylum Streptophyta; class Magnoliopsida; order Fabales; family Fabaceae; genus Vachellia; species Vachellia pachyceras. The sequence continues at coordinate 102 of JANTPZ010002594.1, forward strand.
ATTCATATGTATATTTTTGTCCATTGAATTCTTAATGAAATATATATTTTTTGTTATGATATTGATTCATTTAAATTTATTTCATGGTAAAATTATCATTTTTTGAATTTTCTAAAGAAAAAAATACCCATATTTATTTATTAAAAAAACACCTTTAAATGCCAATTTTCTAGAGAATTTCCTGCGGATTTTACCTGCGAAAAAATCCGCAGGTAATTACCTGCGGATTTGAAATCTGCAGAAAAATAAATTTCTACGAACCTTATACCTGCGGATTAAAATCCGCAGGAAAATTGTTTCCTGGGGATTTTTAACCAAAATCTGCAGGAATAAGCAATTTTTCTTGTAGTGACTCTCTTAACCCAAAGGGGGAAATCATGGTGATGACATACACTAACAGATCAGTTGGTCGTCATGAAAATGACAGGTTTTAAATAAGAATATTTGCGAATGCTTTTAAGAGAGTTGGCTCCTATATATTAAACCCAACCTTATTCCATTGGTTTCCCAGTACTGTGCTAATAGTTAGTTATTTAAGGTGGGTGGCTAGCACATAACATGGAGAATTAGAATAAATCCGACAAGTTGGTCGCCATGACTCTAGCTAGCTTTCATTTGCATCATATATATATGGATGAAATTGGAGGCTGGCCTGGCACGTCAAGATATGAAGTGGGTGGGTAGATAGATTGATGGGATTTGGGTGAGATATACGTAATACGCGATTACCCCATCCAAGTAAGTAATTACAAGCGATAAGGCTCTAAAATGGCACAGTTTGATGCGTGATGGGATGGATTTATGCAGTAGCCAATGCAACCAACATGCACAGTGATGAAAGGCCCTGGCGTATTCAAATTCAACACTTAACAAACCAGTAATAAATATTGAATGCTTTTTAAAAAGCTTGTATATATTCTACGCCAAAACTTGCTGAAATATTTAAGTTTTCTCCACCCACAGTTTCTGATCAATATTGCTACGCACGTACCCGGCCCTCCATATAGACTGGCCAGTAGGTGAATTTGGATTGAATTGAAAGTCTTTTTATTGCTCACCCAGCTGACAAGTATTGGGATTACACAAACTTAGCTATGTCTTCATTGTCTTGTCTCTTCTTCACTAGATTAAGTTCGTTCAAGTATTTTCCAAATTTACTTAGAAGCAGTATCTTTCAAAAAAGTGTCTAACCTTGTTCTTTATCACCCGATCTCTTTTAACACAAATAGTCTTTCGTTCATCCGAGTTAAAGCATACCTTTTGATTGATTAACATCAAGATCTTGTGTTAATGGCCATAATCTTTTTCATTATGATCCATTCTATGGGTTTTTAAGCACAAGTAGAAGGAAACTTAGATACTTACGGTTGGCTCATCAGAATTAGGGTATGCATCTAAATTTAAAGAGTATTTATAAAAGTATTTATAAATCAACTATCAACTTTAGGTGTGTTTGGAGATCCGTTGAAAGAAATGGGTTTACAGATTTCAAGAAGAATTTACGAAATCCAAAAAGAATTTACGAATTTCAATATGGTTTTTTACATATTTCAAGATGATTTTGTATTGGTTTGCGTGTACCGTTAGGAAGAAGTTCTTCCCAAATATGCACAAAGTTCTTACTTTAGTAATGAGATTTAAACTCAAAATTTTATGAATTATGGATCAATTTTTTTATGAACCAAATGAATATTTTATCAACTATTGTTTTTAACACAAGCAAAATAAAATAAAAAGTATTTTTTTTTTTGCCAGAGAAAGGGTTATCGAATGAGACGTTGGCGTAGGATAAGATGAGATGTGAATTTTCCTCTCGGACTAATTGTGGGGTTTGCTGCCTCATGTAAATAGTGTACTAAGAGAACCAATATATATTAAGGTGACGTACGCACGCAGGTTGAAGTTAAGGTTTTGCCGTTGGACCAGGGGATGTATTTAAATCGTATTTGACCTGAGAACTAATATATTCTTTTTATATTTATGTTTCTCTGGGAAAAAACTTTAAATCTCGTTAATTTTATCTTAAAATCTAATAATTTTTTAATTTTAGCTTTATATAATAAATTATATATACTCTACTCCATGAGTATAAAGTTTGCACAATATTAAATAAAAAATTATATAGTTATATAAAATGGTCACGCAACTCTCTCAATACTAATTTCTTTTATATATTCAATTCAAACACTCACAATCTTATTAAAGAAATATATAATATGTCCTTTCACTCTGTCAAGTGTTTTGTTTCTTCGCAAGTATATATATCTTTTTATTAAAGATAATTGATTCTATTCAAAACACTGTTAGACATTAAATTATGAATGATAATAAGTGTTTTAAATAGTCAAAATTTCTTATTTTACATGGATTAGTGCATATTGCCGCAAAGCAGTTTTCCATAAAGAACATAAGCATACACAACCCATCAAAATCTTAGTGTTATATAATATTTACGGTACCTACTATATATACCTGGAGCATTATTTATAAGATTGAAAAAAATAATATTTTTTATAATTTTAAATAACTATATTATGGGAAAAAAATATTTATCATATAAATATGACGTGAGTATTTTATATTAGTTTGTGAACAATATTGAAAGACATGGGTAGAGTAAATGTGTGTTTTATTTTAGATCAGATATAGATACTTTCACACATTCTAGACAAAATATCGATAGCTTATTTATTTATTTAGATTAAAGAAATTAGTTATTCATAAAAGATGTTTATTGATTTCCTATATGTTTAAATGCAGAAAATGAGAGTTATCTGTAATTGGGGGGCTCAAATACTCATACATGAGATAGTTAGATGGTCACATCAAACAGTTCCATCCTTGAGGAGTTTGAGCTAACCAGTTGACCCAACGTGGAGCATTCAAACCAAATGGGTTGGGGGAGTTTGCTAAGGAGTCAATTTTGAACATATGACTTAGGGCTAATGCTTCCAAAAGCAAAGTCAAACCAATAACTATCACCTCTGACTGTGTTTGAAAATCCATTGGGAGAAATAAGTTTATAGATTACGAAATTTTTTTACAGAATTTATGAATTTCGAGATGGGTTTTACAGATTTTAAGATGATTTTATCTTAATTTACATACACCGTCGGGAAGAAGTTCTTCCCAAACATGCATTCTAATTCCACTCCATCATGCCTGCCTTTGTGCTCCCACAATCTATTCCAACTCCCAAACACAACATATATATAATGCAACATTGCCCAAAAAAAAAAAACCAATCCTCCTACTTATCTCACTCTCCATTTCCCAAATCATCCCATCCAAAAATTTTTTTACTAAATTTTCAATTCGTTAATGGTGTTATTAAGTGCCTGTTTCAGAGAGTGTTTGAACTTCCTAAACGCATGTTCAATAGTATTTTTCTGAAAATCGAAATAATCTCATTCACATATTTACCTCGTAAACCGTAAAAGTAATTCTCCACTGCTTTCTTAGACTAGCACTGAGTTTTATTGGCGATTCAGCAAAAAGCAACAACAAAAATATATAGCTCAACTTTTGTCCAATGATATTGTGCTTATAAATTATTCCATGGCCCTTTAGAAAAGTAGGAAGTAGTACTCCCCAAAATTAAATTAACCCTCCTTGTAAGGATGCCTGGTTAAAGATTTTCCTTATTCTTCTTGTACATCTCCAAATAAAGGGACACTAAAGATATTTATATGTATTAACAAGATGTTTTAAAGTGTCATTTCTTGAAGTAATATATCTCTTTAATTAAAAATCATGATTAAATACTACATTGATTGAATCGTATAAGTTAATTCATAAATCAATAGAATTAAATTTCTTAATTTATAAAGACATAACTTTTCAATATATGTCACTTTGTTATAAAATATTTTACTAATATTTGAAAAGACTATTTCTTTGACACACATACACAATATTTTCAGTTCAACCAAATATATATATAAACAAGAGACGAGTCTTCCAAGATGACACGATCCATAATGTTTTTTTAAAAAATCTTCTAAATATTTAATATTTCCAAAATCAAAAAGAGATTCACCCAAAAAAATTGAAAAATGTATAGAAAAATTTATTGGATTTAGATGTAACACATTGTACCAAGTTTGCATGCCTTGTAAAATTCATATTGATAAACTGATGATGGTTACCGACTCCTTTTGTCGTTTTTATTGTCGCAGTACCTATCTATCTTTAGGACCATAAATTTTTTAGAAGTAGACAAGTGTAGTACTTTACAAACATCCTAACCTCAAAATTTAGATTCAGTGCTTCCTTAACCCAAAAAAGTTTATTTTCCTTTTTTTTTAAAAATGAAAAAGGCATGTGTTTAAGGGGTGTGGGCCCTCATAAAAATTTGCCAATAGTCTGGCAACGTGCGTGCAGGAGCCCCCCTTATAAATTCACGTGACTTGGATTCCGTCTGTCTGTCCGTGAGAGCATGTCCCATTTAGAAGCATTATTATTATTTATTAGCCCCAAAGTTTGATCAAAAATTGTCTTCTTCTCCGACAACGATCGTATTCTCTCCGATCCGACCTCATTCATCGAGATTGGAAAAACTGGATCCGCTGCTTTTTGTCATTACTACGTAAAAATTTTGCACCATCTGTCTTGTAATACTCTTCTTTCAATAAGAACATTCAACGTGTGTGTGAGACGGCGAACGAAAACAAAACAGGTGAATTCAATGAGAATACTATAAACAAAATTAAATGAGAGAAGGTGAACGAGGTCCTGTACATAAGATCACACCACAACTATCGACTAGTCTTAGGAGCCAAGTAAGTGATAGTAAATATGCAAGGACATCGATGAGAAAAGCATCGTCCAATTCGATTCACCTGGCTCAAATGAACAAAGCGACACAACAATAACTAGCACACCCACTTCGCTGTCTGGTCCCCCCCACTACAGGATGCTAAACACAATAGAAAAAGATTAAAAGGAAAAAAAAAGGTATAATACAACACATCAAACGACTTCTTAGCTGTGAGAAAAGCTAACGTGCCTCCGATTGCCAGCCAGGAAAAGCTATCAAAGTTGTGCAGCGAATGAACCAGAGGGGGCCACTCCAAACAGGAACAGCTCCCATCTCCTCCATACAACAAATTGAATTCACATTCACATCGTCAGGCAATCTCACATGGCCACCCACAGGTACAAACCTTTTATTTTCTCCAAATAAATTCATGCGTACTTTGCTCGATTACCCCTCCTACATTTTATTTTAGGCATCACAACCGATGGCCGGGACCCCATTGTTTCTCTCTTCAACTTGCCATTTTACATACATCCTTGCTCGATCTATTGTATTTCATGTGACTCCTTACAAGTTGACCTGCAGCAATGGCAGACATCAGAGATAGCTCCCCTGCCAAAACTGAACCAGCAACAATGGTGGCCAAGAGTCTAGAGTTCGATCCTGGTGACTCCTTGCTCGCGCCCTTCACACCCAGTAAATTTAAGCAAGCAGACTGAGATGCTAGCTGAGTACCGCCTCCAACTGTGCCCACCTGAATGGATAACAAATAGCATAGAGCTCTCAGCAATTATTTCAACCAAGTAATCACCCATACGAATTAAAAGCTAAATTTACAGGATGCTCAATCACCTCAATGGAAGGCATGGACACTGAGATATGAAGGTCTTTCCCATCATTGACGGCTTCCATCATGGTTATGCAATGAGAGCTCTCAACATTTTGCGCTGGATCTTGACCAGTGGCTATAAAAATGGCAGAAACAATATTGCTGGCATGAGCATTGTATCCACCAAGAGCACCAGCAACAGCAGAACCAGCAAGATTTTTTAGCATGTTAAGTTCCACTAAGGCAGCCACGTTGGTCTTCAATACCTTCTTAATCACCTCTTCTTTAATAATTGCTTCACAAACAACTGACTTTCCCCGCCCCTCAATCCAATTTACAGCAGCAGGTTTCTTGTCCGAACAATAATTCCCTAAACAATATAGGAAGTACACAACCGTTATGTTTCTATTAGAATAATTTGTACATGCTAAAGTCCTTAATTACATTAATAAAATAACTGAAAGTCAAGGATGTGGTTTTAAAATAAAATAGGGAAAGACGCAATGAAAGAAAAGCTAGCTGCCAAACATAAATACTACACGTACAAAAAGAAGCACTACAATATATATAGAGAAAATAATTATGACTATAAGAATGATGTGACGGGATTGAGTTGCTGCATTCAAATTTGCAGTCAAGCAACAAATGAATAAAATATAGTTTCTGGAAAAAGATTAAAAAGAAATAGATTTCATACATGTCACTAAATCAACCCGGAAGTAACGGAGATAGGTCAGATTGAACATTAAAATAAATGCAATCAAGCTCATACCAAATTCAACAACTTCACAATCAAAAAGGGAATACTAAATGTTTGGTCATAGATAAACACAAGACACCTCCAGCATAACACCATAGTATAGCCTAGCACAAATAATTGCTTGAATTTTCAGCTAACTACTACAGCATGATGAGAAAAGCAATGGGACAATGTCATGGAAAGAACTGGACCACAGCCACGACAGATACATGGACGTTATTCAGGAGGGCTAGTACACAAGAAATTTTATTTGAATAAAGTTGCATAAATGACATCATGCATGTTTGCAGGGTCAATCTGGAGGTTCCTAGAAAGTTGCAATAGAAGTGAGAAGGGGCAAGTTGCTTACCAGAGATGCCAATAACATCCATATCCGGGAAATCATTTTGAAGGAAATCAAGAACATTCTGAACGCCTTTGGAAACCATGTTCATCCCCATGGCATCACCTGTGCCACAGCTGAATCTGATGTAAAGGTTCTTCCCGGCGATAGAAGAATGAATACTTTGAAGCCTGGCAAATCTACTTGACCTGCACCAACAATTGAAATATCCAAATTTACTATATTATGCTTTAGTAAAATAACTAAAATTTGCATCCATATTCTCAAGATTGTTTTTGATTGTTTGTCCCAACGAAACCCAGATTCTAGTTTTTCTAAACCTTATGTTACATCACTTAAGCGAACAAACAGCATTGAAACTCACCGAACATTGCCAAAAATACAGGAAAAAATCGTCTTTACACGACTACACAATGAAATCTGTCAAACGTTAAAACCCCTAAGAAAGAAACGAAACGAATACGCACTGCAAAACTTTTTATACAACTAGATAAGCACGTAAGAGTAAGCTGCTAGATGCAATGGAATTATTTGGAGTGCCTTTTGATCCAGGAAAGTGATTTGAGCCAAAAAAAAAGGTCCGAACCAGAAATCATCCCCAAAAAAGCAAGTCGAGCTAAGCACGAAAGTTTCGAAACGAACCTATTAAAAACGAGGGACAATGTATCAAAATTGAGAGGATCTTCCACAAAGAACTTCAACTCCGCGGCCCTTTTGGCTGTAGCGAACCTTACAACAGGCGCTCTGGTCATCCCATCCCTCAGCACCACGCTGGTTGCTCCGCCAGAGGCATAAATGGCTTTACAGCCTCTGTTCGTGCTCGCCACCAAGCACCCCTCAGTGGTTGCCATTGGTATGGTATACTCAAACCCATCAAGCAACAACGGCCCAGCCACTCCCACCGGAATTTGAACGTAACCTACCGGCATTTCACAGCACTGCCCCAAAATGGAATCGTAGTCGAACCCGTCCAACGGTAATCCCTGAAGAGATCTTCCACTCATCCTCTGCAAGGCCTCACGTCGAATGGCCGCCGCCCGCTTGCAATCACCGAGCTTGGACTCGAGTGAGTACGACGGAATCGTACCATCAAGCACAGACTTCACGATATTCTCATCTTCCTCAGAGGAAAGAGACGACAGCAAGGGATCGGGATCCACCATCAATCTAGGAACCGGTTGCTCGATCACAAAATCACGTCGTGGGTGGTGGTTGTGAGAACGAGACTCAGCGGCAGCATCAGCCTGGGCGTCGTCCTCGAGGTCCCAAACATCGTGAGAAGCACGGGCGATGAAAGACTGGACAAAGTCAATGCCGAAGAAGCCGAGAAGGTAAATAAAAGACGCGATGAGGGAAAAAATGGCGGCAATCTCAGACAAGGTAACGACGTGAAGAGGTGTAGAGTTGCGGATCTTGTCGCGCCAGCGGTGGAGGAGGTAGTAGGCAACGGAGAAGAAGAGCGTGAAGAAAACAGCATTGGTAAGGTAGAGCGGCAGAGGCAGGGCATCGGAAGCTTTAGGGGCAGGAGACGAGGCTCCATGGCCGCAGTCGGCGACGGCAGAGGAATGCTTCTTGAGAAGTTTAGTAGAAGAAGCAGCGGTGGCGCCTTCTTGGGATGCAGCGGGAGGGGGCCGGCGGCGGCGATGTGGGTCCATGGCGGAAGAACGTTAGAAAGGCAGCGAAGGAATTGGAGGGGAGGGAGGGGGATGTTATAGGGGAAGAAGGACACGTGTGAGGACATGGGCCTCCCGGATAAACACGTATGGGCCTTGACATGCCAAGTTTGGTGTCAATGGTCATCCATCCATCAAATCCATATCCTTCACACCTCTCGCAACTTCCGCTCCTCACGTGCCGCCCACTGCCTGCCCCTCTTCTTGTTGTTCCGTTTTTAGCACTGATCCAACTTTTTGCGGTTTCTCACTCAACAATCTTCCTCTCCCTCACCCAACAATTAGTTCGAATTGAATATGAAAATGGATATAGATATGAATATAATAAATGTACGGGAAGCTTCATTGCCATAAGTTTTTGTGCTTGTTTGGAAACACCGTTTTCCAAACGGTACACGCAAATTAAGGTAAATATCTCGGAATCTGTAAACTCCTTTCTTCCAACGGAATTCCCAAACACTCTTTAAAAGTTGCCACTGTGCCCGTTTAGGAAACATGATAAAGAAGTACTTTTACGTAAATTAAGATAAATATGTGGAGGAGATTATCTCATTTTATAGAAATGCACTGTTGAATGTGTATTTGACTTTTGAAAACATCATTCCAAACATATCCGAAGACTTGGCGTCCAAGTGTTATTATTGACTTTGTGTGATCCTTTAATTAATTTAGAACTGTGTGTGAAAGGATATAAATATCAATTATTATTCCTTCATCCTTTACTTTAATCGCCATCTTTTACAGTTCGTTGTTCATTCGAAGTCGCTGGGAATGCAATGATGTGTGTGTTGTGTGGATTACGTTGGGAGATTTGACTTTGACACGTCATCATTGACTTTGACACGTCATCTTTTTAATGGTTTTGTTGAATAATTTATTTGGGCTTTTACCGGTAATAACGCGCATTTTCCGAAATCACCCTTAACATTCTACACGGTCAAAAGTGGAGACAGAAGTTGACCGTTGATGATTATGATTTTAGGACAAGAACCGCTTAATTAATTTGAATGGATTAAATAATTAAATCAATATTTGGTTAATATGAATATATGTAACATAATATTAAAATACTCATGCCTAACATTGAATTATATTGCATCACTTTATAAGTTAGATAATCTGATTTGCCCAGAATAAAATAACAAATATGTAAGATAGAATCAATTGAGATGTTATATTTAAAGGCAACTAAAACCTTGAATTAGTCTGTATATTAGGAATCAAGGTGTGTTTAATGAAAATGTTAATTGATTAAATGGAATATGCATGAAATGATTGTGGAGTTTTCCCAAAGTTCAAGAACAATTACTACAAGAAAAATATCATTTAGTAACAGAAAAATCTATCACTAGATTACTTTTTTGATTAAGTACCCTTCATTATTTCTTTCCCTCTTGAATTTAAAAAATAATAATTCCTTTCAAATGGTGCCATCGATCTCACCATATTAGACATACATACTCTCTCTCTCTCTCTCTCTCTCTCAAATTAGTAAAATACAATTAAATGAATAAGTGATGACCTTTTGAATTTTGACCAGAATAGAGATAATGGACATCATCATCTTTAATTTCCCATTATATTGCCTTTTATATTACAATTTAGTGTTTACTAATTAATGAAAGATAGCAACATTCCTTGACATGTAAGAAAGTAAATGGTTTAGGACATCTCCTGCGTGGTTCCTCTTTTAAACATCAAAATTTGACTTTGCTTTTTCTTTCTTATTGATTTTGTTTACCACATTTTTTATATTTAGACCCTTTTTGGTGTATGTAATGAAGTTTGCAAGATATGTAATAATGGAGGGGGGTGTTCTAAAATCTTTAATATTTTTTTAAATGGAAGATGTAAGCAAGTTGTAAATTCGGATCGTCATTTTGAATATTAAACTTATCAGAGTTGACCTGATTTTGTAAGATAAAAATTGTAAACTCCAAAAGTCAATTTGTTAGTTCGTTATAAATTCAATGCATATAATATCTGTTTTTTTTTCAAACATATAATATATCATTCACAATAATAAAATCTGTAATATGTTTGTTTGGAAACACCGTTTTTCCATCTGTACACACAAATTAAGACAAATCCTTCTTAAAATCAGTGAAATACTTTAAAATCTGTAAACTTCTTTCAACTAACGGAATTTTCAAACAAGTTTTTATTAATTTGTTAAATGATTAAAAAAAAAGATAGACAACGAACATAATATATATATATAATTTAATTGATATCAGGGATGCTTGGGGCCAATAATTGAGGTAAGAGACAAGCAGGTGGTAGAGATCACGTGACCAAAATGTTGGAAGTCATTTTGATTTTGAAGTGCTTCTGTAATGATTTAAGTTGGGCACCCATCGCACTAAATAACATGCAACCAGATCATAACAGGCTCCACGTGTTGCAATCTGCAACAATACCAAAATTAATTTAGAACATCCGCATGAGAATAGCTTTTGTATATTTTTAGACAAACTAAATTTTTAAGAATAAATTTTACAGATTTCAAAGTAAAATTTAGGTCTTAAAAGGTGATTCTGTTTAGAAAGTTATTGGTTTTTACGGATTTTAAGGTAAAGAGTAGATAGGAAAGAGCAAAAAGAAAGAAAAAAGTAGGAAAGAAAAAATTTATTAAGAGATAGGATGTGATTTGACATGAAAATAGATTTTTTAAAACCTATGTTCCAAACCGAGATTTTGTATCAAAAATAGCTTTTCTGAAAAATGTAAATACTTAGATAAAATTGAGGTTTTGGGATAAAAATTAGGTTTTGAAATCAAATTTAGGTTTTATGAAGAGATACCAAGCAAACTCTTGAAGAACAAAGGTGAGCAATTAATAAACCATGAGAAAAAACTATGGATATTTTATTTACGGGGAAAAACATTGTGCTTGTTTGGGAACTTTGTTCCCCCAACTGAACACACAAATCGAGATAAAACCATCTTAAAATCCGTAAAAACAGTCTTGAAATCTATAAAAACCATCTTGAAATTCGCAAAACTATATAGAAATCCATAAACTCCTTTCTCCCAACGAAGCTCCTTTCTCCTAGCGAAGTTGCCAAACCACACACATTAGCTTTCTAATGGACAGAAGAAAATAAATTGATGGATGGAAGAAATTCAATGTCCTGTAATTTTTTTTATTTGCAAAAAATCATGACATGTTGAGAGAGAGAGAGAGAGAGAGAGTTTTGTTCCATCTAATAAAGAGCCAACTGCAAGTCAAATTGGGAATTGGCAGCATGAATATTTGTTGTGTTCCAGTACACGGAAGATGAGAGAGGCCATGAATTCTGTGTGGAGCGTATAGACGTGACACGTGGCAACGGCAAAAATTATAAAAAAAAAAAGAACGTGAGTGACCTTAAGATAAGAGTCGTCGCCCAACTTAATTCTCTTAAAACCCCCCACCATGCCTTCCACGCTGCTGCCGCTACCACCACCTCCAACAGCTTTCATTTTTTTTTTGATACAACCAACAGCTTTCATTTTAAACACGCATTCCGTGTGTCACAGAATCAGGGGTGAGAAAATAGGTTGGGTCTATAGGCCCAAGCCCGCCCACTCGGTTATTTTTTTAAATATATATTTTATATTTTTTTACAAATAAAAAATAATGTTAAATTATATTTTTACGAAATTATTTAAAATTTAATAATAAAATTGGAAAAATAATCATGTAAATATACCATCATATAGGAAAAATATAGATAAAAAAAGAAAAAAATTTATTTTTTTAAAAAATAAATTGGTAATGGCGAGCTGACCCGCATTCTCAACTCTACACATTATGCTTTAAAATAGAGTTAGTAATAAGGGTTGACACCCATTTTTTTTATTATTTTTTTAAAGTATATATTTTATATTTTTTTTCCTTTTTCGTCCTAATATTTTTTTATAAAAGAGTAATATTAAATTCGGTAGAAAATTATTAAAAAATTTTAATAATTGAAAAGATAATCATGTGGTTATAAAATTTTATAAAAAAACTGGGTAAAAAAAGAAAAAAAATTTATTTTCTTACAACTATATTTTGGGTGTAGGTTCGGGCTACAGGGCTGGCCCGCCTACTTTTAAACAACACTTGAAAAAAATTACCTTAACATTAGGGATACATCTTAATTGCATTAGACTATTTTGTCACCTTAATCAAATACACTGACTTCACAAACCATATCATTTGCCAACAAAGGCTGCTACAACTTGTAAAGAACTGGTTTATAATTTAAAAGGTTGCAAGTTTAAATGTTGTTGCCGATGTAAGAATTTGGTGGTGAGAGATCTGTAAACCTTCTCCAAGTTTGAAGGCTTAAGTTATTGAGTCTCTCTATTCATGTATTTCCCATAAAGTGAAATAATTCAATGACTTTGACGGCTCATGCATGTGTTTCCTATAATTCAATGAATTTGACACTGTTGATCTATATTTAATTAAAATAAATGTATAGTTTCCAATAGAACAAAAAAGATGATATACAATTTAATTGAATAATAATTTCATCAATTAAATTATTTTAATTGGAAAAACTTTAATCACAAAAATCATTTTAAATTAATTCCTCCAGTCTAACTATTTTGAAATTTTTTTTTTAAAAATCACCTTCCCTAACATAATATATGGTAAGGAAGGATCAAAATTTGACGGGAAAAAACTTCAATTTGAGAACAAAATTATTTTGAGACATTTCGAGTTCAAACAAATAATCTAAAACAATAAATAAAATATCTGACAATAATGGGTTCTTTGTTTATACCAGAAATACAATGAATGACAAGATCATGTATATCTAATTATTATTCAGTCCATATCATTCATAGCATTAGTCCTCTCAACTTTATTTACCTTATTAGTCTTTCGATTCATGGGTATTCATTCATATTCTAATACCTCAGTGATTATTCATTGCATTATTACTTCTTGAAATAAAAGCACTCTCAATAAAGCCAAACAACAGCAACAATGAATCAAATTTGCATCATTTTTTCCAACGCAAAAAAGAAAAAGAAAGAGCTCAGCTTGGCATAATATACAAAAAGTTCAGAGGAATTCGATTAATTTGATTTATTAATTGAAGTCTATACATGCATCAATCATGACAAGACAAACCTCGGAAGCTCAGCTTGACTCAGTACTCTCAGGTTTGGCATCAGAGTCAACTTGAGCTTCTTCTTCTTCATCATCTTCTGCTTTGCCCTCAGCCTCTGCATTCTCAATCTTCGATACTCGAAACATAGCCAAATGGGTATCCCCTGGCAAACATCAAGAAGGAGCTTAAGCTGCTATAACGTCACAATGTTCATTAAAGGAAAAATTAATTTGCAAGTTCCTATAGTTTCATCATATTTTTAATCAGGCCCCTGTATTTTTTCTTTCTATCAGGTCCTCATAGTTCCACTTGTTTTTAATCAGGTCCATAGAGTTCCCCTTTTATCAAATCCCTGTAGGTTCCCTAATTCTTAATCAGGTTCTTGTAGCTTCCCTCCTTCTTATTAGTCATCTAAAACTATAGGCAACTGATTAAAAATGGATGAAACCATATATCTACAAATCACAGGTTCTTCATATGACTCTGAACAAAATAACTGTAAAACGCTTTTCACAAATCACATCGAGGAAAATTATAATAATCCTCTGTTTGGTTGTGATGCTGAAGCCACTTGATCACAACTATCTCATGTTCTGATTATATCCTTGTAGTAATCCCATGACTGAAGCTGAAGATAAACAAATTTGTTGAGTCTATTTCTAAGAGAATCCTATCCCTTCTCTCAAACTCACCATAATTGAGGAAAATTACTATTCTAAAATCGAAATCCATTCTTTATTTCAACTTGGGACTTGATGAAAAAAACTTCCATCAATTCACGTGAGTCAGAACACATGTACGTACATGCATTTGTCCAAGAATCATCGGAACTTTAAGAAAAGAAACATGTGTCTGTCTCCTACACATCTCTTTCCGTTAATCACATGCATTTTGAAAACAGAACCATGTTCATTTCACATGCACACATATAGAACCATTTTTGCATTCAAACATCTCACCCAGCACTTATAAAATTGCAACAAGAAACTTGCATTTTTGTTGTGGCACAGCATTTTTTTAACAAACTAGTATAATATCTATCTAATCTATATTAGATCCTGTAGAAAGCCACTCAAGCCATGCACTATTCATAACTTCATACATCAACCCAATGTGGGGTCGCATGATTTGTCTGGTTTATGTTTAATTATTTGTAATTGATATTGACTTATTGTGATGGATAGAGGTAATTATTTACAGGAGGGAGCTAAGGAAAAATAGAGGAACAATGATATTTTGGTTCCAGACAGACAGATAGGTACATTTTCAATTTAACCGGAGAGATATGTTTGAGAGGATACCAAATATAATGCAACTTCCAGAAGACACAGTAGCAACCACTCCAGGTGTCAGCTTCTTGTCATCAACAAATGTTCCATTGGTGCTATCCAAATCTGTGACCAGAAGATTCCCTCCTTTTTTCTGAATGCGCGCATGCACACCAGAAACTGAAAGTTTAAAGATCATATTTAACAGCAATGCAATATGCTCTTGTTAATTATGGATTCACACAAGAACAAAAAAAAAAAATCCTTGTGTTTTCTGAAAGTTGGCATAAACCAAGTTAGATTATAACAACAACTGATAGTCCTAACATACCAGAGGCGTAAAAGGAGGGAAACAGTTATTTGTTTGACTGAGTCTTTATTCAATTATTAATTAATTATGTAATTGTTTAGTTAGTTGGGTCAGTTATGCATGTAGGAGTTAGTGGGGTAGTTATGAGTTAGTGGGGTCATGGAAGGAATTAGATAGAGTCAGTTATTACCCTTCATCTATAAATATTCTAGTTGTATTCCAGATTGGGACATCGATGAATTGAATGAATCAGAATTTATTTTGAGATTGGAGATTCTCCCTTCTTTTGGCTTCTTTTATCTTTCAATGTGAGATCCTTACATTTGAGAGAAACTAGAAGAGATTGGTAAGTACCTAGATCTTGAGCCATTTGGTATCAGAACCAGGTTTTGATCCTGGGACCTGTGGGTTATGGGCCCACCACGCTTCCGCTGACACTTGATAGAAAGAAAATAACTGACTCTATCTAATTCCTCCCATGACCCCACTAACTCATAACTACCCCACTAACTCCTACATGCATAACTGACTCTACATGCGTAATTGACCCAACTAACTGAACAATTACATAATTAATTAATAATTGAATAAAGACTCAGTCAAACAAATAACTGTTTCCTCCTTTTACACCTATGGTATGTTAGGACTCTATCATTACTCCCTCCCTTAAAAACCACCTTGCCCTCAAGGTGGAATTTTGGCTTTTCCACAGCGTCCTTGAGCGTTGGAGTAGGGGCAGAGAACGCGACTGAACGCGACCTGGACTGGCAAGAACGCGATCAGGAATGGCAACGGGTCACGGGGCGACGAACACGAATGAGTGCGGGGCACCGAGAGCGCGAACCCAGGGCATCGATGGGATGAAGCTCTCGACTGAGCTTGCGACTGGACTGAACGGACGACTGACCGAGATGGGGCTGACGACGAGTGACGCGCTTGACCCAATGGTGGGTTGGAATCTGGACGACAAGCAGGGACGAGAACGGCGAAACTGGGCAACCAGTCGAAGGAGACGAACTGAACAGGACTGGGCGAAGCTTTCGACGACTTGCGACGCGAACTGGACGAGCAGTGCCTCAACAACGCGCGACCGGTAGACACGACGTTCGACCTGCAATCTGGGCGACACCAAGGCTGGAAAATGGAATGGCCGAGGAGCATTATGTTGAGTCAGTTGTAATCAGTTGGTTATTTCCGTAGCTTTAGGAGCATTATGTTGAGTCAGTTGTAATCCTTCATCTATAAGTACTGTGGCCCTCTCAAGGTTACTGTATGCATGAAATAAATCCATTGTTTCTTCAGAGATTCTCTTGGGCTATCCTAGCAGAACAAGTAAGATCCTTACCTGTTCTTCTTCTTTTTCTTGTTTTTTTTTGTTGGGAACGTCATTGTAGTGTAAGGAACCAGGGAGGAGACGCGATTTCTGGAAGGGAATGTGAATCTGGGCAAGATTGGGAACGAAGAACAGCGACGGCGAAGGAACGAACTCTGTCTCAGTCGATTGGCGAGGACGCAAGCAGCAACGGATGAGGGCAGAGTAATAGCACAAGACTCTATTTTTTTTCCCCTAATAAAGAATATATATGAGTACAAGGAAGTATCTCGCTTAATCCGCACAGGTATTCCAGTAATGGCTCTGATACCAATGATAAAGCCCAGTCACTGCTGTCTGTAGATGGCAACACAGAAGGAAAAGAAAGAAAACTCTATCGAAGAAGAACAGGTAAGGATCTCACTTGTTCTGCTAGGATAGCCCAAGAGAATCTCTGAAGAAACAATGGATTTATTTCATGCATACCGTAACCTTGAGAGGGCCACAGTACTTATAGATGAAGGATTACAACTGACTCAACATAATGCTCCTAAAGCTACGGAAATAACCAACTGATTACAACTGACTCAACATAATGCTCCTAAAGCTACAGAAATAACCAACTTTAATACTAGTGGCTGATTAGTGGCCTTATTAATCGGCTAATAGACTCAACTAACTTGACTAATTCAAACGCCTAGATCCACTTCTCCTTTGATATGTTATGCGGTACCTATCACTAACAGACTCACTTGACTAATTCAAATAACAATAATTAACAATGAAATAAATAAATAAATGATTGAAGACCCAGTCAAATAGCCGCTTCCCTTCTCTTGCGTCTCTGATATGTTAGTATTCTATCAACAACAAAGCTTTGTTCCACTAGTGGGGTCAGCACAAACCAAGTTAGATTAAAATAGAAAAATAATTCAGCTAAAAAATTTGTAAGGAGCGAGCTGCTCCACTTCTTTATCTCTCTCCCACGTGATTTTTTTCATAGACATTCTCAACAACAGAAAAGAGTCTAGTGTGTAACCTTACGCAAAATACTCAAATATTAAACTTTTATTGGAACATTTCTAAAGTGAAAAAAAAAATTTATTACTGTTTAACAGAGAAGCGAATTCCACTATAGTTTTCAATTCCCACCAAAGTTAGTGGTATTTGACTAGTAATGATTCATTTGAAGACAAAAAGACATTTTTACCCTTTCATTATTTCATTGTGCAATATTTGAAATGAATACTTCTGTAAAATTAAAATTGAATTTGACTTCAAGAATCAATGAAGTCCAATGGAATTATTCAACATTAAAGATTTATTTTAAATGGACAAACTAATGATAGTTCAATTGAATTCTTGATCAATTTGATTCCAAATGCCCCGTAGTATTAATGATCAGGATTAAGAATACCTGTAGCAACTGGAATCACCAAATCAGCTTTCTCTGGAACGCGTCCAACAGTCACATCACTCTAGAAATATCCAGAACAAAGACAGTTAATCTACAGGATGCTGAACCAGACAAGAGAATTACTGATTATAAATTATAATATTACTTACAGAAGCAATTTCATATGCACCTGGCATATCAACCTTGAAGCCTATGTGCCTTGAATCACCATCTCCTATCAAATGCCAAAAATGTTCAAGATTTTATTTCCAATACTGATACAATTCCATGTAAATCTCAAAACATGAAAGGAAATCCCATTAACGTAAATCCTAGGCTAAACTTTTTGGTCCCTGCAAAAAATACTAACTTTAAAGTTTAAAAACAGATAATGGAGTGAATCAAAATCTACAGTTAAATTTAGCAATTTGTTAACTTCGACATAATAAATTCAATGCGCATCATCAACTCATGCTTAGGTTTGACGTCCAAGTTATTAGATGGTAAATTTAGGATGAAGATACGTCACAACAACAAAATTGAATCATTCTAGAAAATACAACAACATTGCCTACTTTTGAACTAAATGATCTGATTAAAACTTGGGGACCCACAAAGTTTAAGAGAATAACGCCTAAGGAATGGTTTAAAACACAAGACTCTATAATACATCAACACCATACACTTTTGATTTAGGAACCCAATTTAGAATGTTGAAGCAATTGAAGAGGGTAAAACATGACTCGGGAAATTGTAGTCTCTTTGAGTACAAAAGGCTATAAGATCAACATAAAAACTGCAAAAGGGAGCCCATTCATTGACAATCATCCAAAAAATTCAAATGCAAAGATCAAATCACTTATTTTGTGCACGTACTACTTGATATGAATACTCAGTAACCACCACAGGCTTGAAGTTGTTATTCAAAAGAGAATTACAGGTAATGCTAAGGAAGCATAATGTATTACTAATAAAACTCAATTCAATATATCGTAAGAGTGGAATTGTTTTCACAAATGGCTATCAACCCTAGCAGGAGTTTCTCATGAATCTGGTACAAAATATTGAACTAAATTACTACCATAGAATAAGATATCACTAAGCTCAAACACCTTCATTGATAATCCCCTACTTACTAATGGATTAACTCTAAGTTACCTCAGTTATTGAATAACTAACTCCTAAATCCCAAATGATTATCAGAAAACAAGATATCAAATAATATTTCATAATGCATTATTCTCCAAAAATTTAAAAAACAAACTCACTTCCTTCCTGTTTTCAAAGGTGAAAGGAGGTGGAAATGCACGTATAGTGGCAGTGTATATTTGTGAGTTGGAAAAAGAAGCAAGAGAAGGAATGCAAAGAAATCAGGAGGGTAGAGAAAGAAATCCATGGCTAAATGATAATCCCCAACCCTTGGGTGGAAATTTTTTTCTTCCAAATCCCCCAATTTGGAGGAAAACAAAGATTAAAAGAAGGGAGGGCTTTGGATGATTTTGAAGATATAGCTGAGAATCTTCCATTCACTAATCTCTAGACTCCAAAACAAGGGAGAAGCTAATGGAAACCTTTCCTTCCTTCCCCTCCCAATTCCCAGACATACCATGAAGAAATTAGGAGATGCTTAACATGGTTCTGTTGGTGTCTACTTCGTTCCACATTGGATAGGGATAGAGACATATTGAAATTTATAGGTCCAGAAACTAGGAAGAATATTTTGCACCTTCCTCATCCCCACAACAAAGGGAGAAAAATAAATCTCCCTTGCTAATGATGTCACTATCCTATCAACATAGCATTTCAACTTTCAGAAGCTTCTGGACCCAGAAGCCGAATAGCATATTGATCAGGACTAATCACACAACATGCAAGAACACAAAGTAGCAAATTTAAGAACAACATCATCATCGTTCCAAGGAAAAGATTTATCAAGGTTTATCCTTCTACAGATGACTAAATTGAGCAAGAGATACAACTGACCAACAGGAACAAGAAGCCATCTTTCAGAAGCTTCGGCAGAAGGGGTCTCAGCTTGCGACTGTGAGGCGTAAATAGCTCCTAGGCCGCTCTTGTCCTTTGCTTTGGGAGGACAAACTGAGAGAAATCCCTTTGGAAAATTACGAATTGGAGAACTAAAGGCCACTGAAAAGGCATTGCAATGGGAGACGATTGGTGATGAAGAAGCAGAGGAGGAAGAGTGATGAGATTTAGGAATGGTAGCTAGAGGAAGAGATTGAAGTATAGTTTCCATTAGAGCAAGAACTTGCCGCCTCAGGAACTACTATGGAACCTGCTTGCTGCGTATTGAATGGTTCGCGTCATCATCATCTTGTGAATGACTTGGCCAGTGTAAAAAGTGCTTATTCTAGCCGTCCAATCTTGTCCGAATGTAGATCCACGTGTACACAATATTATTAGGGAGATTTACTGTGTGGTCCCAATTAAGAGAAATATTTAGTAAAAGGTCCCAAAGTTCATAATATTTATCCACAGGTCCCAAGGTACCATTGGAGAATTAATTTCAGAAGGGAAAAAACCATTATACCATTGTTGATTGAAAAGGGAAAACAGTCTTATTCACAGCGTAGAGTGGGGGGAATCATCGCAAACGCCGCCGCCATTCGTTTTCATCGGACCACACCACCACCTGGAGCAGAGAGCACGCGAAAGAGAGAAGCCGCCACTCCCATTCACTTTGCTCGCCAGCCATTCCAAACCTTGACAGTGACGCTTCTTCTTCCCTTCGTCCGGTCTGTAATCGTATATCCTTTTTTCCCCTAAATTATGTTTCATATTCTTAGCCATGCGTGTTCAACTTTCAATGTTGTTGTTGTAGGAGCTTGGATAAGAAAAGGCTTACATGAGCGAAATCCTGTTTGCCTTCATCTTTTTATCCTTTTTCCTTATAAGGGTAGCTGCTCCCTTTCTCTTCCCCTCCCATCCGGCTGTTATATGCTATCTGCACTCATTTACTTATATTAAGAGGCAAATTCTATTGATATTTGGTGATGGTGACCCTGTTATGGGCTACGTTTTGATAACTATAGCATTTAAGTAATAATGGATGAACAATTGGTTCTAGTAGAAACTTCTTTTCCGTTTCTTTCTCTTTCTTTCATATAAGACCAATGAAGTCAATGCTTTTAGTATCAGGTTGCTTGGTGTTACACTGCTACTGGAAGATGCATATGTTTCTTTGAAATCAAACTATTGAAGCTCTGTAAGGTTTATTAGAAAGTCACATACAATCCTTCTAACAGGTTTAGGGTAATTTTTAGTTG
>JANTPZ010002597.1:0-14898 GCA_025593235.1 Vachellia pachyceras
CAGGAGCAAGCTAGGCATGGAGGATATCTACTTGCCAGCTTGAGGGGGAGTGTTGAAGACACGTCATATTTGGGCTTTACTAAAGGAATATTGAAGACAGCTGTAAAGAGAGATTATAGGGATTAGATATATTTTTGTCATTATGCTGATTATTCTCTGTAATTAGTATTCCTAGGATTATGGGATTCCTAAAGACCTAATTACGGATCTGGTCTGATTCCCTTCTCTTATATATGTTTTTCCCTGTAAATGAGAAGATAACACTTCTGAGGAAATCCTAAATCTACAGTTTGTATAATCTTGGTGTGACCATGTTTTGTTTTTTCATGTTCAATTTTGCCTTGAGGTTTGTAGTATTATGAAGCATGAAACCTAAGAGGCTATAGATTTCATTACCATTCCTTATACCATAACTTCCAAAGCTTTTAAAAGACCAGTTTTTAAGTGTTTGTACTGCGTTCTTTCACAATCACCTTATCCATAAAACAAAACTTAGAGCTTGTTTAGAGTTTCGTTTGAGAATAGTTTTTACGGAGTTAGAAGCAAAACCTAGGTTTTGGAGAATAGATTTTACGGATTCTGAGGCAAAATCTAAGTTTTAAAAGGTGATTGTGTTTGGAAAGTTATTGGCTTTTACGGAGTTTAAGACAAAAAAGTGAGTAGGAAAGAGAAAGAAAGAAAAAAGAGGAAAGAGAAAATTTGTTATTAGAAAGGGTGTGATTTGACAAGAAAATAGCTTTTTCAAAACCTAAGTTTTGTTATAAAAAATGAGTACTTGGACAAAACTTAAGTTTCATGTTTTGCCACAAAACCTAGGTTTTGAAACATGACCCCAAATGGACCCTTAATGGAGCATTATAGTTCCTTTTGTTTTCGAACAAATTTTAAGTACTCAGTGGTAGCAAATACAAAATAAAAGCCCTAAATGCATGCTCTTTACAGATAATATAGCCTTAATTGAGAATTTAGGAAATGAAGTTAAGTCTAAACTTGGGCCATAATAAATAAAGACAGTCATTGAAATCAAAGGGTTCCACCAAAGTAGGATAAAGACAAAATGTATGAATTGCAAATTGAACAGGAAGCAAGATAAAAATGATTTGAAGGTAACCATTGAAGAACAGACCACACCGCAAAATGTCAAAATTTAGGTTTTCGGGATTGATGTTACAAATTGATGATGTAATTGATGAAGATATTATGCATAAAACTCAAGTTGGATGATTAAAGTGGAGAAGGGTATCAAGAGTCATTTGTGATCATAAAGTACCTACCAAGCTTAAAGGAAGGTTTCATCAAATTGTGATAAAACTAGCATCTATATGACAGTGAATATTGGGAACTGAAAGAACAAAAAATAAGGGTAGCTGTAATGAGAATATTAAAACAGATGTGTGCTCATAGAATAAAAAACAAGACCTGGAGAAAATGGTAGAAAATCAATCAACGTGGTTTGGAGATATGCAAAGGTCACTAGATGCTCTAGTAAGAAGAGCTGTGCAAATAATAATAAGTTGCAAATGATTCCTCACCTTGAGAGTTTGAAGGAATTCAATACTGTTGTAGCAGTGGATGTAGAGGAAACGGCTCATACACAAATTGTATAACGTCTTATTGTGATCTCCATCAACCGCCCCTGTTCCACCAGAGAGGATATATCAGCAATCTTTTAATTATTGTTTTCATAGAAATGAGGAACTGCCAATTGCAATGCAACACACAAGAAAACGATCTCCAGAGTACATTGTTATATAACATATAATTTCACATGGTCGAAGTTCAAGTTCAAGGAATAGAATTAGATCAAAAGGTAAATATCTGTTCACACACCCGGATACACGTAAATCCATTAAGCAATACTCAAAAGAGAGATGATACATTGGGGATAACAGCGGCTGGTGAGCCTAATAGGATAATCTATTACCTATATAGATATATGCCAACTGAAGCAAACATTACAACTCACCCTCAACTCCCATAATCCGATAATTCAGCATTTCCGAAAGACGCATGATATCAAATCGACAGTCCAGGTCAATAAAAACTACCAAACGATCAAATCCACCATATTCTACTTCATTCCACCTTCTAGGAAGAATGCAACTGATTGCAGTCTGGATGTAAACAATACGAAAATCAAAACATAGAAGATTATAGATACACGTCTTGCTCCCAATTTCCATGACTCATTCAAGCCCACGAAAAGGGCAGCTGGAAGTAGAAATGCGTTTAAAGATGTGACAAGTTTACTGGCATAATTTTTAATTTAACGCCTTGACTGCTAGTTCTACCTCCCGAGCTGCTGAGAGTGTACATGCGAGATTCATAATGACTAAAAGGATAAGCAGAATAAAACATGGAAATAGGAACCTGAGTGAGAATGTGGGTTTTGGCAGAAGGTGAAGGACCAGTGAGCTCAACGACATTGCCGATGCGAACAGGAACCCGATGAAGCGGGGGAGGAAGCAGAAATGGGCATGCCATGGAAACCCTAGCAAGCATCTGATTGGCATTTTCATCTCCGTCAAGCCACATCTCCATTAGGATTCGGAGATCAAGTCTGGAATGTGATAACTGATAGGGAAACTTGAAGGTCCAAGAGATGCTTCAAGTGGTTAATACTTATTTTTTTTTGGGCCAAATCAAGTGGTTAATGGGTTTGTTTGTTGAAACGTTTGAAAAACTTAATCACACGTTCAAATAGTATTTTTCTGTAAAATGAGATAATCTCCTTCATATATTTACCTCAACTTACGTGAAAGTACTTCTCTACCACGTTCTTAAATGGGCACAATATTACTCTTCCAAATAATAGGCTATCTTACAATACCCTTCCGATTAATTGAAAACAAATGAAGATACATGATAAAGATAAACCACCAACGGCCAACGCTATTGGATCCAAAGAAGTAGGATAGGATCAACCGACTCAATAATGCCTTTCAAGGGTAAAACGGTATAGCTGATAAGGAAACTTGAGTAGTACAATATGCAGAGCAGTGCCCACAAGCTAAAATGGTTTTGTGATTGACAAAATATCATGGCTCTTTGATGACGACTAGAGGCATGGCTTTTAAATTCTGTACTCATTTCTTTTTTTTTTTTAAAAAAAAGATTTACTGCTTCAGCATCACGGTCTTTGGAGGTTGCTTTAAATTATTAAAGAAGATTCAATATGATGATAATCTGTTGGGGTTAAAGGCTCAAAGCGAGAACTCAAGAAAGTAATGTGTGAAATGGGTGCATGGATAAAAGGTTCCTAGTAGGGCTAATGCTCCTTCAATATCATGGCCTATGGAGTTTGCTCGTCTTCACTACTGGTTGGAATGCAAATGAAATTTGCTGGGTCATATTTCAAGGGACTTTTGTTGAGGTGATGACAGTTCTTTCTAAATGTCGGTTGATGTTCTCCAAATATTAATGGAGGAATGTGGAAATGGATGGTTATTTCCCCAAATATTTATGGACGTCGCACCGTGTATTAGTATTTCAGTAAATTTTGTAAAGCATTTTGTACCACTAAGGATTGAAAATACATACATCAGTTCACTCCAAAGTTATCACAATCGGTGTTATACTAAATAAGACAGTGAGTTAAGACTCAGTGGGTCAGACCGGAGTCACACTGGGGTCAGACCGGTAAAGAATAAAAAAATTAAAAAATAAATATTATCACACATTAACACGATCAAACTATCTAAAATTGAAAATTTTAAGAAATAAGTAATAAATTAGATTATTAACAAAATAACAATTACCGAATCAATAATATACTTATAAATTATCTATTATTTAAAATTATTTACAGTTTCAAAATATTTATTCTAACAAAATATCAAATTATATAGATGGTAAGGGACATATTGTTTTTTATTGTCACCTTTTATTTTTTTTCATCTTCGAACACCTCATCTTCGCTCTATCAGTCAAACGGTTGTTTATTAAATTCCACCCGCTATTCTATGTAACAAAAGGGAAAAAAACAGTATGTTATATTAGCAATGTGTTCAAGGTAAAAGTTATTTAACTTTTTTTAGGGTTGTATAGTTAATTAATTGTTTATTTAATTTAATGATATATAAGTACTTTAAAAGTTATTCGAATTGATTAATTTATTTAACATTTTGTTATCTGCTGGAGAACTCAACTAGCTTTAATAATTAATACACTATATTTCATATCTATCCGTTGTCTGCAGCGAGCTATTCAATTTGATTTCCCTTTTTTTAGTTTATTTAAAATCATTTTATATTTGCAGTGAAGACAAAGGAGACGAAAAATGCAAGGAGTTTCATGTCTATCCGGAAATAAAATGAAAAAAAATTTCATACACTTTGCATATTCTAATGGATACTCTTGAAAACAAAAACTCACAATATAAGTGGGGAAAGTTGGGGGAGATCCCCCATTGGAGAATTTATTATTCATGGACTATTTTGAAATTTGGAAGTCATTCACAGTTAATAAATTGAGTGTGGAAAAGACACCATTATCCTTAAGCTTTAGAAAAGAAAGAACACCAGAAAAAAAAAATGCATGATCGCTTCAGCTTGATCTCTAGTGCTCCTCCTTGGCATCCATGGGAATTGTTGCCTTCAACCGAAGCTTCGGTATGTCATTGAAGGGTAAGAAGGTATATATATTGAACTCCTTTTGGTGTTCTAACATGAATGAGATGATGTAGCCGAATACCGGTTGCATTTACTGGAAGTTCAATCGTATATTTTTCATTATGCACATTTGTAGAAGCTTACTTACATATAGTGAAAGGCCAGTTGCACATTTTTCATTATGCACATTTGTGAAAGCTTGGTTACATTTGTAATGTTTTGGAATTTTTATCATTTTATATAGATGTAGATGCTTACTTGCATATAATGGAAACTCACTTGCATTTACAATTTTTTGAAATTTGTGTTATTTTATATTGTTGTGAAAGCTCAGTTGCATTTGCAATTTTTTGAAATTTGTTTTCCATTTTACATAGTTGTGGAAGCTTATTTACATATTATGAAAGTTTAGTTGCATACAGTGGAAGTTTGGTTGCATTTGCAATTTTTTGGAAGCTTTTGCCATTTCACATAGTTGTGTAAGCTCACGTGCATGTAGTGGAGGCTCAGTTGTATTTGCAATTTTTCGGAAGTTTTTGCTACTTTACATAGTTGTGGAAGCTCATTTACACATAGTAAAAGTTCGGTTGTATTTACAGTTTTTTAGAAGTTTTGCTAGTTTACATAGTTGTATAATCTCACTTGCATATAGTGGAAACTGAGTTGCATTTACAATGTTTTGAATGTTTTTGCCATTTTACATAATTATGGAAGCTTAGTTGCATTTGCAATTTTTTTTTTAAGTTTTTGCCATTTTACATAGTTGTACAAGCTCATTTACATATAGTAGAAGCTCAATTGCATTTGCAATTTTTTGAAAGTTTTTGCCATTTTACATAGTTGTGCAGGATTACTTGCATATAGTGGAAGCTCATTTGTATTTATAGTTTGTTGGAATTTTTTTCATTTTACATAGTTGTGGAAGCTCACTTGCATTTATTAAAAACTAAGTTGCATTTGCAATTTTTGGAAGTTTTTGCTATTTTACATAATTGTAGAAATTCAGTTACATTTGCAATTTTTCAGAAGTTTTTATCATTCTACATAGTTGTAGAAGCTCAGTTGCATTTGCAATTTTTTGAAAGTTTTTGCCATTTTATATAGTTGTAAAAACTCAATTGCATTTACAATTTTTTAAAAGTTTTTTCAATTTTACATAGTTTTGGAAGCTCAGTTTTACTTTTGTTTGAAAAACTCACTAGCAGATTTGAGAAACTATCATGAAAACTCACTTTTATATTTTCCACTTGTATATTTGAGAAACTCACTTGTGTATTTACACTTGCATATTAGTAAAGCTTATCTTTGTTTTCATCAAATGTCTAGAAAGAAAGTGCTAAAGTTTAGGCATTTGATCGCTGCTATCAATCCAAATTCCAGAAATTAGGGTAAAACTAGCTAGAACATTGTCAATCGTCGGAAAAAGAGAAGACTGCTTATGCGAAAGAGAGACATTAAAGCAAGCAAGCAAAAGATCACACACTACTGGATTTTACCCAAAAAAAAAAGTCAAGCAATGGAGGTCGCGCTCCCCCTCTAGCATCCAAGTAGGGTGGTTAGAGAAAGAGGAAGGTGATTATAACATTGAACGCTCTCTCCTCTTACATTCAAGACGTGCTCTCTCCTCTTGCTAGAACATTGGTTGCCCTTTCCGCCCTACTTGACCTGAAGGCGACTAGAGAAAGGGAAAAGGGCAAGAAGTACCTTGCTTCCAAGTCTAGCGGTTACAACGATTTGCCGATACTTGAGCACCTACCTTCTTCAACTTTTCTCTTCTTTTCACTCTCCCCCCTCCCTCTCCCCGATGGCTCCCATCTTCCATCTGCCCTATGTTTTTACCCTTTACTAAGGGCAGTTATATCTTTTCAACACTTCACTTGTTGATCATGAAGGACCTTCAAATTTTGAAATAGTCCAGCAACGATCACCGAATCTCCTACGTGCTGACGCCATGCCGCCATATTTATTGACAGTTATTAACATGTATAATCGAAATTTTTTTCCGATATAATGAGTATTTTTTACCAACAAGCAATATAATGAGTTATTATATATGGTTCCAATTTAATCAAAGGTCGTCAAATTAAGCAAACTAATAATAGATTTCTATGGTTCCATCAGCATTATGTTTTTGTCACCCGAAAATGTGGTTTATCTAACAATTTAGCACCCCTAACTCGTAAATATTTACAAGGAAAAGATATTCGCACCCCTATAAAGAGTATTCCGTTCATTTTTTCAACCGACATGGGATTTCACTTTTAACCCTATAGGAGTATAATATTCCCGTTGGCACACCGACTAGGGGCTTAACTTTGATATCACTTGTAACATTCAAGCACCCCTTCTTCGCAGCTATTATTTGAAGTCGTGGTAAAGAGTAGAATTTTGTTTCTTTGAGTGCAGCCGTAGCCATCAAAAAAACACATTCACGAGATGAAGGTATTCACACCCTTATAAGGCTTGTTTAATTCCCCTTCCTAACCAATATAAGATTTCACATCCACCCATAGAAACGAAACTCTATCTTTGGCTAGCTGCTAACATGGACAATGTCTGATGTAGAGGGCACTGGGTTGTTAAAGTTAAAGGTTAAAGTGCACGTTTAAATTAATGGTAGAAGTTAATTTTTAAAAGTGATTTACGATTTATGTGAAAAAATTTAATCTCGAATTACTTAAACGTAATTGTCACACAAACAGTCCCAAAAGTCTTTCATTGTATCATCTATCATGCAATTGTCCTCAATTTGGCCAAAAAAAAAATATTATGCGACTATCCTCAAACCTCCATATAAAATGAATCATTTATTTGAGATTAGATGGTTTATATGTTTTTTAGCAACATTGGAAAACACATCCTCATCCTCATAGTTAGACTCCTTACTACGAGATTTTTTGGAGAAAAAAAAAATCAATGAAATGCTTTGACTTATTTGCTCTTTTCTTCGGTCAGCAATCTCACTATCTTTTTTTTTTTGCCGAAAAGGATGAGATTGCATTAACTGAATAAACCAGGTACAAAAAGGTCCAGACAAAAACAAATAAAACCTTCTACCAACTAAAGACAGAAGCTAAAGTAAACATAAAACTAAACATTTCTAGACCTAATTAACTCAAAGACAACAAAATCACCACCAAATTAGCCATAATCAGTAACAATATAATCAACATCCTTCTCTATTAGTTGTTGTAAGCATTTCGGAAATCTCCACGCCCAATCCGAAGGACACGACCCCTTTACAGAAGCTTTAGCAACCCAATCAGCTACTAAATTTGCTTCCCTAGAAACCCACACAAATTCATGGTTCCTAATCAAATTCCTTTGGAAACAAATATTCTCCACAAAGATATCACAAAACCATTCAGGAGCAGAACATATTTTATTAATACAATTGATAAGCATTTGACAATCCGACTCAAAAATGATATCTTCAAGCTGATTATCTATTGCATACATAATTGCTTCCTGCAGAGCCATATATTCCGTCATAAACAGAGACTCTGACCACACCAACTTATTAACACCATCTAGGACCCCATTAGAATCTCTTATAATAAAAGCAATTGCAGCCCTTCCACTCTCTTTTACATAGGCCCCATCAATATTAATTTTAAAAGAATTACCAATTGGAGGGTGCCACCTTTTGATACTCCTCTCATCTGATCTTTAAATAGTTTCAGTAACTCCACCTCCCTGAATCCTTGAAGAAATTTCCCAAAATTCATTTAGAGTTATCTTTGCTTGGTTAAGGACAAAATTAGGATCAGGACTGATATCCCTAAACAAATAATCACATCTTCTCTTCCATATTTGCCACAGCATCATAGCAAGCAAAGATTTGCTCCATTCATTAAGACCAGCTTTACACATCATCCAATGTAACCACGCATTGATATTTTGACTTTGATCCTCCTGACACCGCAAGGTAAAAGAGCTTCCAAACCATACAAGTTTAACCCATTCACACAATAAAAAAAGATGACTAGAAGATAGATTCATTACTCTTTTTACAGATCAAACATAAACTAGTTGCAGCACAGTTTCTTTTCATCAGATTTTCCATTACTGGTAATGCATTAGATAATAGGCGCCACACAAAGTTCCTTACTTTCATAGGCGCTCTAGGCCTCCATACTTCCCTCCACAAACCTTCCTGATTTGAATGAGAAGGTTCTGCCCTTACAACATTCCTACTCCTTACTATCTTTGTAGCAATTCTATAGTTCTCCTTCACTGAATAATTACTTATATATCCACCAGTCCACACCCATTTATCTTCCCGCCTAGAGTAAGCCATAGACGCTCTCTTGATAGCTTCACATTCAAAATGTTCCAGATAAGGTTCTATTAACTCTAGATTCCAAATCCCCCCATTTCTAAGATCTAACACTTTCAAATTAGACAGAGAGGGAAAAGGACAATTGGAAACCAATTTGAAATTGTACAAATTTTTAATCCAAGGATCACTCCAAACCCTAGAATTTCTCCCATTACCAACATTAATTAGAACATTCCTTTCAAGAACCCTCCTTCCTTCCAGTATGCTATTCCACACCCAAGAGGCCTTACCACCTTTTTTAGCTTCCAAAAAATTACACTTCGGAAAATACCTACCTTTCAATATCTTAACCAACAACTGGTTAGGCTCACTAAGGATGTTCCATACCAATTTAGCTAGTAAAGCCAGATTAAAAGCCTCAAAATCTTTAAACCCCATCCCCCCTTTTAGTTTTTCTTCCTTCAATTTTTCTCTAGATACCCAGTGAATCTTTCTTCTATTCTCTCCATCTTTCCACCAAAAACTAGATATAATCTGATCAAGTTTAATCAAGGCTGACTTTGAAAAGAGGAAACAAGACATAGGATAAATATGAATAGCATTAGCAACAGCCTTGATGAGTACCTCTCTCCCAGCCTCAGAAAGGAAGCTCCTTTGCCAACTCTGCACTCTTCTCTTGACTTTTTCAATAACAAAGTTCATTGCCTGAACTTTTGTTCTCCCCCATGTTGTAGGAAGTCCCAAATAATTCCCAGGAGTATCCATAGCTGCAATCTGAAACACATGTCCAATTTCTTCCATCAATAAAACAGGGATAGATCTGGAAAAATATATACAAGACTTATTTACATTGATCAGCTGTCCAGATGCTTGGCAATATAAATCTAGGATATTTTTCATATTTCTACAGTTTTCAATATCAGCCGAAGAAAGAAGACCGAATCATCTGCAAAAAATGAATGAGTAATCCATGGACATTTTGAAGCCAATTTTATCCCCTTTATACGCCCTATCAGCTCATCTTTCTCAATCATTTTTGAAAGTACATTGCTTACCAAAATAAACAAAAAATGAATAAGAAATCACGAGAACCGCCGATTGAACCAGTTCCAAGCACATCCTCAGCTTGTTGAGTTCAATGTGGGTTAGCCCAAGTACAACCCCTTTGAACAGGAAATCTGAAGTTAGGGTTCTGAGGATGTCCAGACGAAAGTGGATCACCTTGCCTTAAACCCCTCTTAGGAATCACCTTAGACACCCTTTTGCCAGAAAGCATTACAGAAAAATTCACTGATGACAAACACCAGTAGATCCGCTTCACCCGCTCCTTCCTAAAACCAACTTTCAGTAAAACAACCTTTAAAAAATCCCACTCTATTATGTCAAAAGCTTTATTCATATCCAGCTTCAAAGCTAGTTCAGAAATATTTTTCTTTGTTTTCAAGTGGTGAAAAGCCTCATGAACTATAACAATATTATCTTCAATAAATCTTCCTGGGACATAGGCTCTCTGGCTCTTAGAAATTAGACTACTCAACAGAGGTTTAAGCCTATTTGCAATAACTTTTGAGACGACTTTATACGAAAAGTTACATAGACTAATGGGACGGTAATCATTGACAGGCTCTGGACAATTCACTTTTGGAATAAGTACTAAATTAGTAGAATTAATATTTTGCAAACTAAATCCATTAGTAAAAAATTTTCTGATAAGAGAACAAACCTGATTGCCCACAATATGCCACTCCTTTTGATAAAAATTCCCAGTAAACCCATCAGGACCTGGGGCTTTTGACCCCCAAGATCAAATACAGCTTTTTTGACTTCCTCATCAGAAACACAGGCCATTAACATATCATTCTCCTGTTCAGAAACCACCCTGTCCATATATTCTAGAACACCACTAAAATCTCTTTCGCCTGAATTGTTAAACAGATTAGCATAGAACTCCTCAAAGCATTTCTCAATCTCTTCTTCCCCTTCAGCCCACATGTCAGCTCCTTTCCTTAACCTTGAGATCCTATTCTTACATCTTCTCTTAACAGTAGCCATATGAAGAAATCTAGTATTTTTGTCACCACATTTTAACCATTGCACCCTCGATTTCTGGGCCCAATAAATCTCCTCTTGCTCCCATAGTGTATTTAGATTGTTCTTTAAAGAAGCAATTTCTTGAGCTATGTTATCATTCCACTCCTTTCCTAGACATTCCTGAATCTGTCTCATCAGAATGCTAATGGCCTTTTGGTTATTTCCAAACTCCTTACCATGCTAATAAGTAAGAACCTCACTTAACTCTTGTAAATTTTCCACAAAATTCTCCAAAACCATTTCATTACCATTTCCCCTCCAATTATTTTTAATTATCTCCTCAAAATTAGGATGTGCCAGCCACCTCAAGTCAAATTTAAAGGACCTTGGGGGTTAGAAAATCACAGAATTCAAAATCTACAAGCAAAAGACAATGATCTGATCCAATTGAATTCAACACATTACATTGGCCTTGGTAAAATCCTCCTTCCACTTAACATTTACTACAGCTCTATCAATATGTTCTCTAATAAATTCACCATCCCTGTTATTAGACCATGTAAACTTGCACCCCTTGGTATCCAACTCTATCATTTCACAATCATTACTGAAATTCCTAAACCTCTCTAGCTCTCTGTTTGTAACAACTCTCCCACCCTTCTTAACTGATTGATATAGCATATCATGAAAATCACCCAATACCAACCAAGGATTGTTACAAATAGGTCTTAAACTTTTCAACTCAGACCACCACCCCTGTTTTAGACTAACACCAGTAGGCCCATACACACAAGTTATTGCTCCTAACTCCTTCCCAAATAACCTTGCCCTCTCAATATGAATATAAAATCTATCAAACTCTCATCAGCTGCACGCATCTCCTGATTCCCCTGATCATCCACTTCTTCCTCCAGCGCGTCATCCGACTGCTCCTGAATTCTTGTCGCTGCCTTACTCGGAGATTCAAACCTGGAACTTTTACTTCTCTTAGCGATGGGAGAATCCCATTCTTCATTTGCTCCGTGCTTTAATGCTACCTGGTTTAACTTACTCGAAAGCTCCCCAATCCCTAACTCCTCAATAGAAATAATTGCTCCCTCATTTGTGTTAATTTCCTCAGTGTCTTCCGGCAGTTCCACACAATAAGAAGCTCCTTGTTCATTAACCCCATACACTACTCCTTTCTTTTTTCCTTCAGGCCAATCGAACCTGGGCCTTCCCATCCAATTACTAGGTCCATAAGAAACATTTCTTCCCAATACCATATTAACTTTCGAGGAAACCAGCCCACTTACTCCATGTGCTGTCATATTCACGTTTTGGGCCAAAAAACAATCCCTTCCATCGGGCCCACAAGAAACGTCACTCCCACATGCTTTATTCTCTCCCTCAATAATTATCCCTTCTCCCCCAGCGACTATCCGTTTACCCAATCGCCTCTCCACATCAGAGATGTCGCCTTCTCCCATAAACTTGGAAGAATTAAAAGTCTTTATTTCTTCTTTATTCTTTTCCAACCTAACAGAGACTCCTGGATTCACGTGCTCACCATAATTGCTTACCCCTTTCCCATGCACGTCCCTTCCTCCCCTTTCCTGACTTCTCAACTTCTTGGTCGGAGAAAATTCTGATTTGATATCTCGCCTGACATTTCGAACAGCAAGTGCACATATTGAAGAACCATATTTTCTCCTTTTTTGCTCTTCTTCCTCCACATGAAACTCACAAGTCTTCCGGTCATATCCCAGTCTTCCACAATTAAAACAATATTTAACTAACTTCTCATATTTTACTTTCACCCCTGCATTCTCCATTTTACCTGGACGAGGAACACTGAAGCCAACAATCAATGGCCTACGAATATCCAGTTCCACTTCAGCCCTGCCAAAACTGCGCTTTGGACCACTCTTTTCATCTGGGTTCTCCAAATCAACAACGTTCCCAATCCTTTCTGCATTCTTCTAATATTAATCTTTGACATTCCTTCCGGAGGCACATCGTGGAATTGTACCCTTATGGTGCAAGTGTTAAATTCCAAGTCACTGTCAGAAGTGAAAGGAGGTCTATACTGAAGAGCAAGAATATTATTTCTAACAATCCATGGTCCATCATCTAAAATACGCTCTGCTTCTTCCTTTTTGTCAAAAGAGAAAGAGAAGATATTCACCCTAATGGATTTTATCTCCAACTTCCCTTCCACTTTCCAGACTGGAGAAAGAATATTTTTGACAGCAAGTACCCCTATACTGGTATTTGAAATAATCTTTCCAACCAAAATATACTCTTCCAGACTTCCCTTATCTTCAGTCTTCCACTGGAATTCCAAAACCTCCAATTCCTCTTCCTCTATCATTCTCCATTCACTTGTCTCCCCAATATCCATTACTATTCTTCCAATCCAAGCACTCCTCCCAAACAAAGTGGGAGAAAGCGATAGCAAAACGATACCGAGACTGAGGCACCACCACCGGTGAGATATCGCTTAAGACAGAGAGAAACACTCTGCTAGGGCTCTACCGAGAGAGAGTTAAATTAATATCAACTTGATAAAATTTATCTATCTCATATCAACTTGATAAAATTTAATAGGTTTTTGTAATAAGAAGGCAGTAATATATTAAGCACTTAAATTAATAATGATGCATGTGTATATTTGTTTCTTGTTCTAAAAAAGTATTTTATTTTTTTAAAAAAATAAAAAAATTCCTTTTATAATTTTATCTTACATAGGTTGTTTTAAAAAGAGAAATATTTTTTTAAAGGCTAAAAAACCAAAACAATTTTTAATTTTTTATTATTTTAGTTTTTGCATTTCTTAAGTTTTGTTTGGAAAAATTGAAAGACATTTTCTTCTCTTCTCATGGCTTTCGCATTTTTCACCCTCCAGTTTCAACATGTTTGTTTTTAAATATGATTTTTAGAATAATTATCTAATCATAGTTTTTATTTTTTGTTTTCAAAACTTATTTTCAAAAAACTGTTTGAAAAAGTTGAAAGCAAAAACAAATAATGCATGGTTTTAAGAAAAATTGTTTTACAAACTGTATACATGATATGATATACACCTCGACTCCTGTGGGACACGAAATTAATCATATATCTCCATTAACAAAAATTGATGAATATGACTCTTTTTCGTTTGTTTGCCAACTAAGAAATTCATTACGATTTATTCCATTGGCAAGGCGCCCCTGCTCTCTTGCCGCGTTAACTTAACCCCTCAACACCTAAAAGATTTATATACATTTAGATTTAAAACTTTTCATTCAAGAGATTCTAAATCAAGTACTAGGATAACTTCGAATGGCTGTAATTTGTTTGTTTAAACTCCAAATTTGACAAATGATCTATCCCTGGAAAGCCTTTTGAGTCTTACTTTCAAATACATCTCATCTTTAGGAATTCGAATGAAACTTTAAGATGAGTGCTAAAATCTTTAATATTCTTTCAAATGAGTTTAGAAAGTAGAAAGTCTAACTTCAAAATGCTGTAACTTCTTCTTTTCAACTCCAAATTTAACAAGTTTCCAATCCATAGGATATGTGGTTTGAGATAAATTACCAAAATACTTAACATATATCATGACTATGTTTTGAAAGGAGACTCAATGGGCTTTTCAGGGATATGTCATTCGTCAAATTGAAGTTCAAACGAAGAAGTTACAGCATTTTGAAATTAGACTTTCTAGATCGCACCCTTTTAGTGCATTTCTAAACCGTACTAAAGTGGTGCGGTTTAGAAATTGTAAATTCAAAACGCGATGAATTCTTTGTTTAAACTCCAAATATGGTGAATAACCTATCCCTGAAAAGCCCTTTGAATCTACTTTCAAATAAAATAAGTTTCAAATCCATTGGATGTGTTGTTTAAGATATATCATCAAAACACTGAACATATATCAGGAATATGTTTTAGAAAGTGTTCTTTCTGATCCATATAACCTTTTCGTTTCAACTCCAAATTTAACAAATTACC
>JANTPZ010002598.1:0-16607 GCA_025593235.1 Vachellia pachyceras
AGCGCTTCGAATGCCCAAAGATCTGGTTATGGTATTTTTAGTGCCAATAAAGGCCTTGGTACGCCTGATGCATGAACAGGAATGCATTAACACTGGGGATTCTGCAGTAGTGAGCTCAATCATAATCCCCAACACTCAATCGAAGTCAAGCTAGATAGGATAGCAAGTATAAATAGTGATGTAAGCAAATGATATTAGGTCTAATGAGTGTTCAACGAGGCTAGTAGCTTCATTTCATTTGTTTAAACAATTAGATTATTTATTTATATTTGATGGCTCCGCACTGGCGAGGACTCTTGCATTTTTTGTCCTGGCTGTGAGTTCTGAGGAAATGAAGGCCAAGCAAGGCATTTTGCTTGGAGCCGGTCTTTCCTTTTCCATCCTTATTTGTGAAATTCTATTATTTATAGAGGCTTGGTTTAATGATTCACTCCATAATCTTATCGGCTACTTTCTGTATATGCTTAATAATTCAGTCGTGGCAATAGCGCAGCAGAAAAATGTTCAAATTGCTCTCACGCATAAATTTCATGTACTTCTGTCACCACGCGAACAAAGCTCATACTATGGTGTTTTATTTTTATTTTTCTTGACTGAAGGGAAAATTTGATAAGACTGTACCAAAGAAAAGTATTTACTTCGAAAATATTACGCCTGAGTTCCTAACTTCACATGCGGTAAAGAATCTTTGAAATTCATCGTTCTTTCTACGGATTTTAAAGGTTTACGATTTTAGTCTGGTTAGACGCAGGGTTCCCTCTATTTTGGTTTTTTTTGGGGAAATTAACAGAGTTGTCGCTCATTTTAAAAGAGATAATATATATATATATAAAAAGAACCTTGAAATTTACTAATGATATCCTTGAAAACATCTGATGACTCAAAATGATAATTAAAAACAGTCCTCTCTGGCAAAAAAAATAAAAAATAAAAACAGTCCTCACTGGCTGACCAGTATGAGTAACGCATGCTAGTTGCACCAGTTTTTCCTATAGATGAATTGGCGTCATTTTGATATCTCGCTTCGTTGTTCGAGTAAACACAATCTTTGGAGTGATTCCAAGGTTTCCTGTGCGTTCAAATTGATTATTCAAATAAACCATTAGATAACTTGTATATGGAGCTTTGAAGATTTTGAATTTGAATGATGATACGACGGGTGTTGTTTAAAATGTTCACAGTCATCCACATTTGATGAGCATTTTACCACAAGGTAACTTCTAAGGAACAGAAATCATGAGGGCGAAAAAATAAACATTAAAAGAGAGTTGTATGAGAAATATCAACACTTAACAAGGCTCAGCCGGTGGAACTTAACCCAAATGACTTGACAATTGTGCTGACCCTTTCTGCAAAAGTTCTAGAGATGATCTTTTTATCTGGCACATGGAATGGGTTTGAAACCGCATCTACATAGGCAGCATGAAATTTCCTGAAAAACTGCGGACACAAACAATCACAATCAGTGGCCACTTCAAAGAACAAAAGTTTTCGACAAATCTTATCCAGTTTATCAACATTTGGCAGCGAAGCATATTGGTTGGATTCAAATTATTGAGAAAACCAACAATGAATCCTCAAAAGTCAAAAGCATCTCCACTGGATAGCATTTCATCGTTGAAG
The DNA here is from genome assembly GCA_025593235.1 of Vachellia pachyceras. Classification (NCBI taxonomy): domain Eukaryota; kingdom Viridiplantae; phylum Streptophyta; class Magnoliopsida; order Fabales; family Fabaceae; genus Vachellia; species Vachellia pachyceras. The sequence continues at coordinate 1,624 of JANTPZ010002598.1, forward strand.
AAATTACCTCAGGGGAACGCCAAATGCCTAGATGAAACATCAGTGTAACTAGTATTGATATTTGAAAATTCGAGCAACAAGTCCCATCCAGAATTTTACTCAATCACATGCACGTTGGTTTGATGCAGGCCAATATTGCACTTATGGCTGAATCTCATTTAAACTAAAGCAAATTAAAATATGACTGCCATTAATAAACTGTACTCGTTATTAAACCTAAGTAAATCTGAATATAACGAATTGAATGGCAATAGCTTTTGATCATCGTTCGTTGCTCATGCCAGGCAACATAGCAGTTAAAGAAAAACTTTACTTTTAAGCTAGAACAAGTGTCGCAATCTATCAAATTTAATTGGTGTTAAGGTTGAGTCCATGGAATATGATTCTATACCACCAATTTCATTCCATCCTGATGGCCCGGACGTTTCTTCTTTCTTTTCTTAATAGAGGAAGGGTAAGGTGAGAAAATTTAGCCATTAAAAAATGTGGGCCTCAAAGTGTAACATTTAGTCCAGTAACACCTATCAAGATTTATTCCAAGAAACACTCAACTTTTTTGAGTAACAAAAACCCTGGGCCGTCTAGATCCTCAGTACAGCATAGTTAAGAGAATACCTCATTAGTACATTCTTTCCGGTGTCAAGAAAACGAGACTATGAAGAATACTACGCAGTTACAGTGAAATTGTAGCTTATGAAAGAAAGAAAGAAAGCCATCAATTTTTATTTGTACTCACATTTCTTACATCTGCATCTCTGACATCCAGATCTGTTGTCACCAAGATAAACTTTACCTTTGTATTAGTCAGATAACCATAGCTGCGGGTTGCATAAAGAAAGAATAATTAAGAAACATAAATTTGTATAGTTTTGTGGATTCAAGGCAATTAAAAAAAGAAAAGACTTCTCTTCAGGATAGAATAGATAACAAATGCACTCACACCCTATAGTTATCAGTAGGATAGAGCAGACCCAGAAACGCCTCATTCAGCATCGGTCCAGACTTTTTAGGATTGTTCACTGCCAAGATAAGATATTCAGTGACGCAATGCATAGCGACGAAAAAGTGATACTCAAATTTAGAGCAACGGCAATAAAGCTTAAAGAATTTGGCGAGATCTCCGAATCAGAGGATCCGCAAATCCCCACCATTCCTATATTGGACCAAGAACAATACTTCATAGCTATACTCTTCACGAAAAGTATCACATCTCAAGTAATTTCCAGAAGCCCAAATTATCGAATATAAGCCCGGGCAGTAAAATCAAGCATAATAAGAAAAATATAAATTATTGCTCACTAACGGACCTCGCTCATCAACTACATCAAGGGAGCAGTGGACGATATGATGGAGCTTGAGAGCATCTTCGGCTTCAGTGAAGCTCTGAATATACAGCGGGTTGTTCTACACATCGAGGGAAAAGGAAAACGAGAAATTTGTGATATTGTGCAGAAAAAAATAAAGCTGGTTACCAACGACGGCAACGCAGACGAATGTTGCGTGAAATTTGAACACGAGGAAGCACAGAGACATACCTGGTTACCAACCACAGCAACGCAGACGATCATTTTCTCCGGCTTCACCTCACCGCGGGAGCAGATCACAGACTCGATCACACGTCGCCAAATGTTTATATCTGGGCCTTTTTGGCCTAATTCCTGTGCGATCTGTCATCATCTTTTTTTTTTGACCAACGATCTGTTATCATCTTGGTCTTAACACATCGGACAAACTGAATAACTAATAAGGCCTTCTTTGTCACAGTGGATATACATTGAATGCAGTCAAAACAAAACTTCTTGGACAACTTAGACTTATGGCTCGTTTGAAAATCTTTTTTAAAATAGGTTTTACATTCATAGATTTTAAGTATAAAATTTAGATTTTGGGAAATATATTGTAGAGAATATTTTTTTTACAAATTTTGAAGTAAAATCTAATTTTTGAAAAGTGATTGTATTTGGGAAGTTATTGGCTTTTGTGGAGTTGAATGCAAAAAGTATGTAAGAAGAGGAAGGAGAAAGAAAAAAAAGTAGGAAACAAAATTTATTAGAAAAGAGGGAATGATTAAACAAGAAAATAACTTTTTCAAAACCTAAATTTCAAACCGAGGTTTTTTATCCAAAATATTTTTTCTGAAAAATATGGATAATTGGACAAAACCTAAGTTGTGGGGTAAAACCTAGGTTTTGAAATCAAACAAGCTCTTGTTTGGAAGTTCGGTAGAAAATATCTTTTACGATGTTCGGGGTAAAACTTAGATTCTAAAGAATAGATTTTAAAGATTTCAAGGCAAAACCTAGGTTTTGAGAATGCGATTGTGTGTTTGGGAAGTTATTGTAAAAATATCTTTTACTCTTTACGAGGCAAAAAATATGTAGGAAAGAAGAAAGAAAAAAGAAAAAAGGAAAGAGAAAATTTGCTAGTGTAGAGAGTGTAATTTGATAAGAAAATAGCTTTTTCAAAATCTAGGTTTCAAATATAGGTGTTATCTCCAGAATACATTTTTCTGAAAAATGTGAGTACTTAAATAAAACCTATATTTTGAAGCAAAACCTCTAAATTTCCAATCGAAAAACCAAACGAGCTCTTGATAACACACTTGCCAAAAGTTAACCAGTTTTTATCAATTTGAGCTTTGTAATTATTCACTTGTGTTAATTTAATGCTAAACTAAAGAAGGTAGTCACATAGTCATTGTTTTTTTTCTGTCGTGAAATTGAGTTTATTTATTGATGGGCTGTATTATTTATGGTTTATAAATTATATAAATTGTTATATTAAATATTGGTACCATACATTTGCATTGGATTGTTATGTTTTTTTTCCTCATAATCCACTCCCTCATTATTATGGCAAAATCAGGCAAATATTTAGAGTTCGTCTGGTACCACGTTACAAAATCTAGATTTTACCATAAAATTTAAGTTTTGTCCAAGTACTCACATTTTTCAGAGAAGCTATTTTGGAGACAAAATCTTGATTTGAAACCTAGGTTTTAAAAAAGTTATTTTTTTATCAAATTGCATCCCTCCTAATAAATTTTTTTCTTTCCTTTTTTTTTCCTTTTCCCACTTATTTTTTTCTTCGGAGTCCATAAAAGTTATTTTCACCGTAACCTCTCAACTATAATCACTTTTTCAAAATCTAGGTTTTTATCTCGGAATCCATAAAAGATATTCTCTCAAAATTTATTTTTCAAAACTTAGGTTTTGACTTGAACTCCGTAAAGACTATTATCCACCATATTTTCAAACAAACTCTTAATGTCGTTGAGCTACAAGACCTTAGAGAAGTTGGATCGTTGACTGGTGTTAATTACGTGAGAGCATTATTTAAATCACTTGGATTTGACGAACAATTGGTTGGAGTCATGTTGGTTCAAAGGAGGCACTAACAATGTCATAAACAGTACGTGTAAAATATGGCTTTATGGATGAGTTTGTTACGTTGGAGGGACAAACAAAAACGCATTTAGAACGCAATAAGATAGCATTTTATTTTTGGTCGTTTTCAGGTTTGCAAGCACAAGAAAATACGTTCCTCGGCTTCCATCTGCTTTCCCTCCAAGGAAATCTCCTCGTTGAAGCGGTTATGTTTCCATTCTAGCAACCAACTCAGGAGACATAAAATTCAACATTTCCCCTCTTAATTGGGGAAACAGCAAGTACAAGGAACCTAAGGTTTGAGGTTGTTTGAAGAGGGTTAAAAAATGACTAGGTATGAATGTGGTGTAAGTGGTGGGGGTTGTCATAAGCAGGCATGTGGTAGTTGTGAAGATTGAGCTGTTGTTGTTCTTGCTGATGGTGATAGTCCCTTGTTGCCACTCTATTTTCTGACGCCCCACTCGTGCTCGTCTCCTGATCCCACCCTCTACATGGATTCCTCATAAGCTCCATCAATGACTCTCTTACCTCTTCAGCCTTTACCATTTCATCTTCTTTCTTCTGTCCCCTCCAAACACACACCAACACAATCAATTCCAATTACATGTATGTATTTTCTTACATTTCGGACCACTTCAATACGATAATTAATTTGCTCAAGCTCTGTTGTAGGACGTAAGGTTGGATGGTTAATTACCTCTATTTTGAAAACATTGGAGACTAGACCTTTGTGGCTGGTGACCGTTGCATGGATGACTTCGAAGCCCAGAGCGTAGAATGCTTCCATCAGTTTCACGAACCCACCAAGCGTGTGCTCACAAAACACCTTCACATACAGCTCATTCCCTTCTATCACTGCCACTTCCACTTGCGGCTGCATTTCATTTATCAAAGCACACACATCATAATCACGTCAATCTCAAATCAACCAGATGGTTTTTTTTCAAATATATGTGTGTGTGTTACCTCCATATGCTGTGTTTGCTTATCGTTTGGAGCATCAAACTCCTGTTTTTGCTTCCAGGCATAGCCGTTCCCTGATTTCCCCACATGAAACCCATTTTGAGTCTTCGTTTGATCGGCTTCTGGTCCCATTTCAACCCCAACAACATTAGCTGCTGCTTGTTGTTCATCCATTTCCGAATGTTCCTCAAGCTCATCTTGTAACTCTTTCACCTGCTTCTGCAAATCCTTCACGTACTCGATTGCGTCCCCAAGAATCGATGCTCTGTCTAGCTTAGAAATTCTGGGAACCAATGACCGAAGATTATACAGGCTGTCATTCAGCTTCTTCCTCCTTCTTCTCTCTGCCAGAAGATTCTTCGATTGATTCCCTTTCCCGTTCCTTCGCCTGTACTTCCCGTCATCCTCTTCTTCGTTCTGATCGCTGCAATCCGACATCGAATCTGACCTGCCCACCAAGTTTTTGATCAAATCGTTATCGTCCCCTTGCTGCTCCTTCTTCTCAGCAGGCTCCCCAAATTGCTGGCCTTTGTTCAATAGGAATGAACCCTGGGAATCTTCAAATATGCCGTCACTTTCCATTCTGTTGCTGTAGTTATATTGCTGCATCAAGTTCAATGGCGAACTGCATTGATCATGTGGGGGAAGACTTGAAGCCTCTGATGCTATTGCCATTACCCGATTGAATTCACGTCAATGTCGAAGCTCAAATCCATATTGCAGTGGGCTGTGATGAAATCGATCACCTGTTGATCTTCCTGCACCTGTTATAAAACTAGACAGTCTAAATGTTGCTACCTTAGAGGATGGCTCTCTTGGCGGGAGATATACAAGTAAACAAAACTTTATTACGTACTTGCTTAGTCACAAACAACTCAACCAGTCCCCCGGCCATAGGAATCAAAACCTGGGTCCCAACTGTTTCCTGCAAAATTAATAGTTCTCATATAATGCGGAGTCCGTTTTACTTATACCAGAAGGTGATAATATATGAAAGGAACGTACTTCCAAAGTGTTTGGGTCCAACCTACTGGAATATTTCACCCAATTGGGTTGATTGGATAATAGTGTCTCTGCATGAATCCTGTTCATGTACATATTCAATCGCTAAAATACTACATAGATATGAGAAATCACAACTGGAAGCAGAGTAATTGAAGCTGCGGAATTGAAAGTATACCCAGAATCTAAGGTTGTGGAAGTGGGGAGTTGGGAGAGCAAATCACAGGACTTTGTTCTGGGATGAGGAAACAAAGTATCTCTGCATGGAGCAGCTGGAGAAACAGGGAAAAGAAGTTCTTCTCCACCATTTTGTCTACCTTCAGTTCCAGCGCAAGAGCATCCCATCCATTCAAGAAACCTGAATCACACATCACATAGATAATGGACAATGTCGATATCAGTGGAGATAGGAACAAATTAAGGAATGAGAAGGGGAAAAAATGTGGCTTGAATATTGATGAGTTTTTTATAACCTTTGGTCTTGGCTCAGTTTCCAATGAACACAGTAGTCCCAGCCATTCAAACCCACGAGGGGCCTCAGTCTCTCGGACAGGCTTTGCGGGATGATGTTCATGTCACCTGCAACAGGAGTAATCAGAGCTAATAATGAAGGCCGCTGAGAAGAGGCCAAATACCGGTCAAGAATTTGTTAGATCAAATAACAAAATGACCAAAAACAATATCATCATGAGATCTGTAGTTTTCTCAAGATAGTACCACTGCTTGTACTTCTAAAGCACCCACATATATATATACTGGCCGATAATGCAGGATTTTCTCCTGCACCCCAAAGTGGGAAAAGGCTACTTTGGTTTGACTGGAGTACGAGGCAAGAAAAACAAGAGCAGAACGGAAGAATGACACAAGAGAAAAGAGGAAACAAAAAGTGAGATTCATACAACCTTAGTTGAAAGCAACAGTTAACTGCATCCTTATCCACCTTATGCCGAAATTCTCATTTCCTCAGCAAAACTGAGGCGATGATTAACAAAGTTGTACTCGAACAGATACTGTGTAGGGAATGTCAACTAGATCTGCATAATGCAATGGAGCAGAAGGAGGAGGGTGAGCGAACAATTAAAAGACACTCGATAATCCTGCTTTTTTTAATTTTAATAAAATAGAGAAGTGGCCGTTACTCAGGTAGGTGAAGTGTTGAGGGTGTATGAGAGATAGTTTTGCTGTGAAATAGTTTAATGGTGCCTGGGCCAAGGAGGGAAGCAAGAAAGGAGGAAAGAAAAGAGAAAAGAAAAAGATATTATAGACGAGTTGGTAATGATGGCAGGAGCAGATTGCATGACCCAAGATGGCGTACAATACCTTAACTACTTCCCTCACAGTATTTCATTCGTTTTAATTTGGATAGTATATTCCTCTCAAGCCTCAACCACTCTGAATGGTATAAGCAGGTTTAGAGACAATTAGGTTAGGCTGTCCCCTATCTCGTTGAAACACAATAACTTGCACCAGCTCACAAGTACACCTATTTATACTACATAGGCTATATATCCTATAACTATAGAGTAACATACACGGATGGCTACGTATACTCTGATTGTTGGTGATGTATGTCTGGTTTAACACGGACGGTTAGGCTTAACTTAAAGCCAACCAGAATCTCCTTATTGCCCTACCAAGTTCTGCGCTTTCATCATCATACATAGGCTGCTGCGTTCTTCTACCATTTTGACACTCAAATCATTTAAGGTTAAAATATACAAAAGAAGATGTTTACAAATTTAAAATTAAAAAGCCTCATAAACCGATTAAAACATAAGGGTTAATTTGATTTAAAAGCCTTATAAAAATCATATGGATACATGCCATTAACTCAAAGTTTAGACTAATCTTACATATGTTAACATTTCTAATCATTTTAATAGCTTGTTCAAAAACATTTTATGCATAATAGTTATTCTTGATAGCACTAACTTTGGATTCAAAACTTTAGACGATGAGCTGAAATTTTAATACATAATAAAAACATGACAAAACTCATAATTGAAAAGCCACTGATAATAATAGTTTTAAATTATTTATTGGTAGAGTTATAATATACTAGCAATAAGATTAATTCAAACTTGTGACCCTGCAAAATTTGTTAAGATTTGTTCATACTCCCTCAGTCCTTAGCTTAGAAACTAGCTGACGAATGAGTTTGATTCTAAATATTATACTCCAATCCGTTTTATATCTCAAATTTATAATTTTTTTTTTCTTAAAGTACCTATATTGATTGTACACACTAAAAAGTTTTCATTCAATGTAGTCATGATAAAATGGGTATTTGAGGAAAATAAATCCATATTCGTTATAAAGAAATTAGCTTAAATAATTTTATTTATCTGCTTGATCCAGTCATCTAACTCGTATAGTGGTATATTTAAGACGGGAAAGAGTACATTGGGTTTAACTTTTGGGTTCCTCCATTTTCTCATTCCGTTAAGGTCGGCCTCCCTTCATTCTTGGTTAGCACATTGTTTGTTCGGCCTCCACCCACGAGTTTCAAGTTTGTCGGTGGTTCACTCTTGCTTGTGGGTTGGGTACCTGGGTTCTCATTTGCCCGTTGGATTTGGGTTCACTCTTGCTTATGGGTTCTGCTAGTGAGTTCTCAAGGTACCCCGTAGTTTCCCTGTCCTTTTCCCTTATTTTTTTAGACAATTTGAATGTTTGAAATGCTTAAGTTTGGGATTAATTATAATCTGGCAATTATAAATATATAGAGTTGGAATTGAGTTGTTTGTATTGTTAGCTGATAAAATATTGTGCAGAATTCTTGTTATGATAATTATAATATGGTTTTTTTGTGATGTTCTGGATTTTGAGTTTGAATATATGTGGGAAGATAATTTTTCAACTCTAATCTCCTTTTGGTCGGTGATATGATTCAGCTTCCAATTGGATCGGAACACCATGCAATACATAATAACACAGATCTAATTAATTAGGAAAATAACACCAAGCACACTATTTTGGCGCTTGGCCCTCCATCTTGTGATGCCTCACTCGAACTGCTCAACATGGCTTCCTCATAACTTCCACCAGTGACTCCCTTACCTCCTCAGCTTTTACTATTCCATTGATGCACTTGAATTTTTCATATTCGTAAAAATGAAGACTGCACATATCTCCTCACAGAATCATGAACGAAACAGAATCCATCAAATCTCCTCACAGAATCATGAACGAACGGTGCTCACACACAGCTCATTCTCTTCTATCTCTGCCACTTCCACTTGCACCTGCATGTTATTTCTTCATCATGCATTCATCATAACAACGTCCCTATCAAAACTACAAGATGCAACGTTTCATATATCTGATACATCAACCTCCTTTTTGTTTGGAGCATCAAATTCCTGTTTTTGAGTCCTCATTTGATCGGCTTAGGACCAACAACATTATCGATGCTTCTTAATTTTGTCCATCCACTTGTGAATTTTTCACCAGCTCCTCTTGCATCATTTTCACTTGCTTCTGCAAATCCCTCGCCTACTCAATAGCCTACGCTATATCTGGCCCAGAAATTTTGGGAACTAAAGACCGTGGACTCAACACTTGAAGGCTTTGAGCTCCACTGCTAGATTGCAGCGGGATTTGACCAAGTTCATCACCTGCATGTTACGGAAATATGCAGTTTAAATGCCTTGAAAGATGCATCTCTCAAGGTGAGGATATACAAGAGTAAAGTAAATTTGTCACGTACTTGCTTTGCTGAAAAGTGAAAATAACTCAACCAGTCCATCCTCTTGGTTATACCACAAGATTATGGTTTGCACGTAAAAGGAACTTACTTCCCTAGTATTTGAATATAAGCTATTGGTATGGTTCAACCATTTGGATTGAGTGGATGATACTGTCTCTGCATGAATCCTGTTCAAATACAAAATCGATTATGCTGGAACGTTACTGGGTCTGAAAATTACAATCGGCAGGATAGTGAGGCCAGGAAAATGAATGTATACGAAGAATCTAAGGTTATCAAAACGGGAAGCTAAGAACGTGGAGCACAGGACTCTGTTCTGGGGTGACGAAACATAGTATCCTTGCATGGAGCAACTGGAGAAGAAACAGGGAAAACCAGTTTGTTTCCATCATTTTGGCTACTTAAGTCCTGGCACAAGAGCGTTCAGTCTAGAAAAAGAGATCTGAATCTCACTCGTACAGTCACTTGAGAAGCCAAAGAGCTAAGTTTGAAAAGGACAAACCAATATTGAATAGGCGCAACATGCGAAAAATAAAATAAATATTACTTCCTCCGGTGCTGAATATAAAACTTCATTTGTAACGAATATATTATAGATCAAACCTTTTAAAATCTAGCCAATTGGTTAGGATTTAGGAAACTTGATCGAAAAGCTATACTTTCTTTCATAACGCAGTGGATGAGTTATGTGGGAGCTGGCTGTACTCTCACAAACTCACAATCTTTAGTGATTTTATATGGAAGCTATCAACCTAATTAAATGAGATGGTATTGATGGGCACTCCATGCACACATCAGCAACGAGGTGAGACATTGGCTGATGCAAAGTTAGAAAGTAAGTATATATGTACCACAATTTCAAAGAGTACAGCTCTTGTGTATATGAATTGGCCGGTTAGCTCGCAATGCTTACGCATACCAGAGTTGAACTAGATTGGTTTTAGGGAAGCTCCACTTGTAGAAAATTACTGGCTAATTAATGACTTGGCTAGTAAGTAATTATAAAAGCTCTGCTCTTAAATCTCTGCAATAGGAATAATAACGTACACAGTAAGATTGATTAACAGGGATATGGTAGGAGTCATGCATGGATACAGATATGATGGATTATATGAATTCACATCAATGTCAACAGCGCACATAATGCAGTAGCAGTTGACTTGAATTAAAAACTAAAACAATTGCTCTTCATGCCATGTGAATAAAATTATAGAGGTTTATTTTTTTTAAAAAATCTCATGTAAGATTTACACCCAGTTGATGTCTAATGATATATGTAACCTTCTATTTATCTTTTTTGGCTCTGAATTCAAAAGAGAATGGTCCAAGATTATAAGTATTGTTTCCTGTTATCCCTCGCTCTCACTTTAGCTTATGTGATATATATTATTTTTTTCAGAAAAAGATTCTATAAATGCAACCCTTTCATAAACTATCATTTATTGTGGTAGGTAAGGATTTTGGAGAAAAGGGAATTTGTTGTGTGATAAAATGGAAAATAGAATTCATACATTTCTGTATTTTATGGGAAAGGTTGTAAAGTAAAGCCATGAAAGGTGTGTGTAAGTCAAAGGAGACCAAATTTTAGAATTTTAGGCATTCGGATTCACACTACCGTGCCCACGTTTGTTGGAATTTAGTTAACCCACCAACCCCCATCCTTCATTCCAACTTTCTTTGCTCCATTTAACTCCATTTTCCATACAGATCACTTTAAGAGCAATTGAATCTTGAATATTCTATTTGTAAATAAATATTAATAAAATATAGTCGCTTTTAAGAACCCTATTCCCGTTAAAATTAATTTTTGGTACTTAAAAAAAATTCTCATTTAAAAATCTTATTGATAAGAAATATCTGAATTATTGGTATCTGTTGTGTATAAATCCTTAGAGAATCTATACTTTTGTATATGCCAATGTGTCACTTCTTTCTATCATATAATTTTTTTTTAAACATGGATTTTAGACCAATTTTCTCTTCAAAATGCAACCGATCTTTTGTATATTTCCTCTTTTAAAACTTTAGGTTATCCTGATTTAAGTAATTTAGTTTTCACTTTAAAAATAATATGCAGTTGGTTTTTGTTCTTTTCTTTTACTTGGTAAAAGAATTCATAAAATACGTCTTTTTTTTAAAAAAAAAAAAGTTTAGCATTACTTTCAGATGATTTGGTAAATTTAGAATTTATATGATATCCTTCTCTGTCAAAGAGTTTAAATGATTCAATTAGAAAATTTAATATATGAAATAATATTTTTAAGAATATTGTAACTTTTTTCTTCTGTTTCTGGTGTCCATGTGCATTCCTTTGCCTTTCATGTGATCTGAAATGAGTGCAAGAAATTAATATTTCATTATATAAATTTCCAAACAATTAATTCTATCCAAATTTTTTAACGTGAATTACGGTTTATAAGGTAAGTATGTAAGGGAAGTTTTGTCTTAAGTTGAGTGAATAAGATTTTTTAACACTATGAAAAATAGACATTAAATCAGAATTAACGGTAAAAATTATTTTTCAACGTGATTTACAGTGTATGAGGTAAATATATGAAAAATATTTATATAATGTGAACATGTCAATGTCACTTTTTTTCATCAACATACTGCAATATACTCTTTCGTTATTTTTTATAACATCCCGAATTAGTTTAAAACTTTTTATAAGATTCTATTTGAAGTTGCCTCAACATTAAATATATTTTATGTATCTTACATCTAACTAATTACATTATCTCCCATAGTCTATTCCCCATATATTCTATTTCATCTTTTATTTTGTTGTTAATTATCTCTCTCACTTGCCCCGATAAAAAAAGGCATGCTTGAAAGTTGTTTTTTTATATTTATTAATTTTAATCGATTTTCAAAGACCGTAATTCAATTAATAAGATATTTTGAAACGATGGTAGGAAATATATGTCATTGTTTTTTTTTTGAAATGGGAAATCCAATCAATCCGATATCCGATCTTTTGGGCTGATTAATTCAGAGATGGAGGACAGTTTTAGGTTATTTACACTTCAACCCCCTCTCAGAGGCTATGTGGGATCGAACTTGTTTTTCATTCGCCAAACGAGGGAGGGATTATGTCCCTGTTCAATACTTCTTACTAGGGGCGTAATTTTTAACGTATCAAATTTAATAGCTGTACCTGGATCCTGGAATACTTAATTGTGGATTTCGATGAATGTAACAGCTGCAATTGCGTGAGACTCGTAGTAGGGGTGGCAATTGGAAAGGGAAGCCAGCCTGCGTGAACGATCAGCATTCTAGAAACCCACCATAAAATATTGACAATTCCTGCATGAAATTCAACGGCCTTCAAAAGTTTCCAACTTTGTCTGGCCCAATTCATTTTTTTAGCGTCATTAGTCAAAGAGGAGAATCCTCAAAACTTTCCGGCCTTTACCGGTCTGGTCAGAAAACGGAGGCACCTGGCCGCAACTACGTCTATTTCTCTTACATTGCTAAATTCTCAGCCAATTCTGAGCAAATCGTTTTGTTTCGGAGTCTCTCGCGGTTGGTTGCTTACGGACTCTTCTCCTTCTTTTTTCCTCCTGCGATTTCAGTTTTATGAGTTCGTACTTCTGAATGACAATATTGATTCTGTTCTAGACTACTTTGAATAAATTCTTCTTGTTTCGCCGGAAAAAATTCAGAGTGTATGGATTAGAAAAAAATGAGTTGAGAGGAGAAGGATGGCAAGGTAAAGGTTTTCCTTGTTTGAAAGTATTAAAATTTGATGGGATAAGAGGGAAACAGCATCCTTACCCCCCCCCCCCCAAAACACCAATTAAAAGAAAAACGAACAAGTGAGAGACAAATTTTATCTGCTTCCCTTCCTCTTCATTCCCCTCACTAATGATCCAAACAAGGGGAGGATATGTAGCCCCCCCCCCTTCTATTGCATCCCCTTCACTTATATATTCCTTGATTGTTATTTGTGTTCCCTTTTCTTTTGTGGAATGATTATTATCAAATGACTGTTACATAATTTGAATTCGTTTCAATTTGTCTGGGGACTGTAGGAAGAGATGGCTCACAACGGAAAAGTTCTCCCAGATTGTGCATATGCACCAAATCCTTACCATGAATGTTCGGAGGCTTGCACAAGAAAGATCAAGGAAGGCAAGCCACAGAAAAACCAAAGGAGATCAGGTTAATTCTGCTCCACGTTTGCTCTGTTATATGCTGCCAAATTTTATGTGAAGTGAAACCCCACTTCTTTACTGTTGACAGATTTTTGGTATATCTGCACTAATTAGACATGAAACCAAGATTTGAGTTTTGTTCTTTTTTTCTTGTAATATACTGAGAGTTTATGAAGTGTACTTTGTATATGGTCTCATTCTCTGAGTCTTTCTTCTTTTTTGATTGCCCTTCCCTATTTGAACAGCAATTTTGGCATGCTCAGACTCATTTGGATTTATAAAAAAACCTGACTTCACTTGTTACTTGCAATCGTGTATTTATTGAATTTTTTATAATATATTGAAATTAAAGAGAATATATAAATGCTAAAACCTTTATTTTTATTTTTATTTTTAAAGGTTATACCAAAAGTGTAGCCAACGGTGAACTTGGCAAGAAGACTAATGAAGACAGACGAAGGCACTCATCCTGCCCTAAAGCATCTAATCCTTATCATGAATGTAATGACAATTGTTACAAGGGAAATTCAACAGCTGAGTCAGGTTTTTCCTGCTTTCTGTCTTATTTTTAAAATTATCAACGGTTTACAGACTCTTAAAATTTTGTTGTGCGTAAATATTCTTCTAGTCATAAAACTTGCCGGTTCTGAAAAGAAAGTTGTCACAATGGTTGCCTAAATTTTTTTGCACTGATTCCACTAGTGTTAAATATCATTATTGCTTCCACTTAAAATTTGTGAGCAATCTCCTTGATTTCATTGAAAACAGCATGGGAATTATCCAGGAACAGATAGGAATGAGAATGAAACGGACTATAGTGCCATTAGATTTTACCCTTCACCTCGTCTTTACCATCTCAAAATAATGTCAGTAATCTCCATGTATATCTCTGTTAGGCTTTAAAAACTTCACAATTACATGTGGGAACTGAAACACGGATTATAGGTTGCTGATTCCAATCCATTCCATTTACAGGTGCCAATAAGATGGTCAGGAGAAAGAAGCCAGAACCACCTGTTATTGACAGTGTTCCTGCCTCAAAGATTGGAGCAATTTATTTCTCTGATGTTTCATCACCAATAGCACATTATTCTGAAAAGAATGGGGCCGAGATAACGACCAACAAGAACACATCTGCTAAGCCAGTTTCAGGGGAAATTCGTGACCAAGAAATCATGGTAGTGGCTATCTTCTCTCTCATGCTTCTCCCACAAACATGATTCTTTCACCTTTCTATTCTGTACTTTTCCTAACAAACCGATGTAAGGCATACAGTTAAATTTTGTCTCTTTCCACTTCTGTTTCTTTTGCAGCCAGCCTACCACAAAGACCTACAAAAGGATCACTCTAAGCAGCTTGACAGCCCGAAACACACAAATCAAGAAGAAGAAAAAAAAGGTTCTCCTAAAGCTTATCCAATCACCTATGCTGATGACACAGGAGGTCTGACTGCTTCAAATGGTGGATCCATGGATTTCAGCAATGATGACAGTGACAAGGATGAGATTGAATCTGTGGTTTCAGAATCCCGTGTTTCAATCGGAAGGTATCATGTGAAAGAAAGTTATGCTCCAATCCTGCGATCAATCTTTGATAAGTATGGGGATATAGGACATAGCTGTCATTTGGAGTCAGTTGCCATGCGCTCTTATTACATGGAGTGTGTATGCTATGTGGTTCAAGAGCTACAACACTCCTCCACAATGGAGTTAACGAAGTCCAAAGTCAAGGAATTAATGTCAATTCTTAAGGATGTTGAGTCTGCTAAGC
>JANTPZ010002599.1:0-17368 GCA_025593235.1 Vachellia pachyceras
AATTATTTCCGTCGCTAATTCCCTCGCTAATTTAGCGACGGAAACATATTCCGTCGCTAAATCTGTCGCTAAATTATCCCCTCGCTATTTCCGTCGCTAAATTTAGCGACCCTCTTATTAGCGACGGATTTAGCGACGGACTTTTTCCGTCGCTAAATGTGTTTTTTCCGTCGCTAAATCTGATTTTTCTAGTAGTGAATTATTGTTATACCGACAAACCTGCTTCTCTGACTTGCATTCCTATCTTGCATATGTTAGAAATTGATTTTGGTTACTGAGACATCATGTTTCATCCAGTTATTACAATTCTTTTTTTTCAGGCGATACATCTAATTTTGATTGAGGCCGAGGAAAGCAGCCAGAGGCATAGTCATTAAACCTTGTAGGCTCTTTTTGATATTGGTATTGTATTGAATTTTATATTGCCATATAGGGCCCATTATTATGATGCATTGCATTTTGGGATGGCCGGCTAGAACATGTGGACACTGTGGTGTTGGTTCTTTATTTTGTGTCAAGCGATTTAAATTTTATGCGACAATTTATGGACGGATCGTGTGTCAAGGATCCGTGGTGTCTTATTTAATAAAATCACTTCCAAATGTTACTATTTAATTATTTTGGTAAAAAAAATGGTATATATTTTGGTCTTTTCAAATCCCGAATCCAATGGTTATGTCAACCTGCGCATAACACGGGAGTAAGCTCTAGTTGCTATTATAACACCGCATTTCAGCGAAGTGACAATGACTTTATTAGAAGAGAAGTCAGAAAAATTTGAATTTCCTCTGTTTTTTAAACTAAGAATTCCTTCTTCTTGATCATACAAAAACAAATGGTTTCTACTAAACAATTGATACGATAATATCATATGCTTCATAGCATTTTAGGTATAAGAGTTGATTAACTTTTTTTTTAATTTAGAAAATTAAGAAAACTAATTTACTCATATGTTTATAATTTTTCTTCAAATTAATTTGGTTGATTTATAAATTGATATATAATTTAATGATATATGTATAAGTATTTGATAATATGTGTTATAATTAAATAATTTATTTATATTTCTTAATTTAACTAAAAAATCAATTGGTTATTATATTAATAATCAAAGATAATTTTTCTTTTCTTTTCTTTTCGTTTTTGCGATAAGATGCCTCCTTGGAGTAAAACCATTTCTTTTGATCACCATTATTAAGAGTTTGATCTAACAATTTTTGCACCTCAGAAATCAACTTCTTATATAAGAATGCGAAAAAAGGATCAAACCAAATGCACTAGAATAGAAGGTTGAATCTAGCAGAATGAACTAATCTCTGGTAATGTGGTTAACAAATGTTCAAATCTCTAGAAGATATACCCATATTTAGTGGCGATATATAGCGGCTTGAACAAGATGATCTATGTAGAAGAATAAGTGTATTTATAAAAAAAGAAGGGAAATTTTCCATGAGCTAGTTAGTGTTATATATACTCATCATGTGGATGAATGAAGTATATTTTAGTAAGATCAAGTGACTATACTGGTTCTTAAACCATAATCCACAGAGGTGGCGAAGTTTAATGAAAAGACTGGTGCAATTCGTCCTGAGAAAAACGTGGGATATGGAAATTAATAGATTGCGTAGTCAAAGTGAAGTGATCGAGCTGGCCTTTAATTTATTCCACTAATACAAATGTTTTCGGTCTGATCCTTTGGCTGATCAATTGGTCAAACATTATTTTTCTTCCTATCATGAAAATTCAAAAATATATTCTTTTTTCTATAATTTTTACCTAATGAAAAATATGATAAAAAGTTATTTGAGGTAAAAGTGCCTATGAATGCAATAGTGTGAAGTTAGCTGTTTTTTGAAGTATGATTAAAGGCATAGAGAAAGACTCAAGAATACGTTTAATGAAGTTATCGAGCGAAATCTAATCGTGTCAATGGTGTCATATGATCCATGTAACGTAAACCTAATAAGAGAATAAAGTTTACTGTTGATTGTAGCGTGAAATATTCAAACACACACACACATCGTGCATGAAAGAAAATTATACCGTGGGACACAAGAAAGTTGAAGGAGCATGGTGCATGCGTGGCTGGAAAAAAAAAAGGTTACTTGATTGTCTTTATTGTCTGGTTGGTCTCTAGTTTTTTGAAAAGTCAATCACATTTGTGTTCCTCAACAAGGCAGCATTAAAGAGGTTAGGTTAGATCGGTGAATGCTTGAAGCTTGGAATTTGTCTGGCGATGTTCTTTGTTACAAATTCAGTACCAGTCTAAATTAGTGTACAAGTTACTTTTTAAAAATTTATATAAAAAAAGATGTTACTTTTTAAAACGTGGTTTACAATCTATATAAATATATGAGGGAGTTTTATCTCGATTCGTATCAACATGTTAATGCAACGCAATCCCAAACAGATCTTTAATCTATGAAAATCAAAATCAGAGGGATCAATGAACCGACGTAAGCTCGATACTTCAAACCTAAAATCAACTCAAAATTTTAACTGTCATAATTAAAATAATAGTTAAATAAAAAAAGTACATAAAATATTTATGTATAAACAATATGTAATTCAATAAAACTATGATGTGATGCTATTTTTTAATTTAAAATCATTTCGTTCCAAGCTAAAAAGTCCAATCCAATTAACTTGTCTAAAACTATTAATTGGACTAGCCTAGGGATAGATTCACCGGTTTATTGACCTAACCAACCGATCGGAATTAGATCTTAATATTATAATCACTAAGGATCTTGTCTTAATCCGAAAAGATTTCTCTTGATGCAATTTTTTATTCATAGTACTTAATCTTGAAGACTTTGCTTTCCTTTTCTTTTGGTCTAACTCAGCAACTCACGCATCCATTGCATTTTGTAAAGAGGATTTTAGGTCACGTTTGGTACCATGGAATTTGGAGGCATGGATATGGAAATGGAATTGATTTCCATATCCATGCATGTTTGGTACCATGGAATTGGCTTTCATATGGAAGCCAATTCCACCAAAACCATGAATTTACAATTCCATCTCAAAAGCTTGGATTTGTAAATCCATGGAGATAATTCCATCTAAAAATTTTTTAAAATTTTTTTAAATTTGATTTAGGTAGTTTTAAAAGTTAAAAAAAGATTTTTTAATTTAGAAGGGCTTTTAGGTCTTTTCATTTAAAAATCTTACCTCATTTCCATGACATACAAAACATACTTTTAAACCTCATTTCCATTTCCACATTCACATTCATATCCATTTACATATCTATATCCATCGAAATGAATTATGCGTACCAAACGAGGCATTAATAAATTTTTTAAGAGAGGTGTTTCGTATCATTTGGATCACAGTCCGACAAGACCTTACTTTCTTCTATTGAGAAAAAAATAAGGGAAATTTACCATTAGGTTTTAAATAGAGGAATTAATAAATAAAATGTCTCAAATATTAGTAAAATTCTATTAGGTCCCAGTAGTAACTGGTCTGGTTGTCATTAACAACATCACTAGCCGTCAATAACTACCAGACTACCTACAGTTGGGATCTGATAGTAATTTTATCAATCTTTGGGACCTTTTGTTCATTAATTGTATTACTTTGGACTTGATGATAAATTTTTCAAAAAATAATTTGCCTCCTGATGAATTCAATCAAAGTTTATTGAAAAGTAACTAATGAAGATTGGATCCAGCTGAAAGATTCATCACAACATGGAAAATCAATGTTCGAATTTATAATGGGAGAGATTCTCCATTTTTGACAATACCTTAAATATAATTGTGTTAAGTAGGAGGATTTGCTCTTAAAAAATTTAATGAAAAGTGACACTGTGCTCGTTTGGGAACGTGGTAGAGAAGTACTTTTACGCAAGTCAAAGTAAATATATAAAAAAAATTACCTCATTTTACAAAATAACACTATTAAACGTACGCTTGACTTTTCTTAACACTCCGTCAAATAAATCCACTATCACTTGTGGCGGAGGCAAGGGTAGATAAAAGCGCAGAGAGAGAGATGCATGCTGCTGACTATTATTTCATTATAGGACAAAGGAAAGGGGAGATGAGAGAATCACAATCAATGCTTCCTTATCCATTTTCGATATTATTTAAATAATAGTATTACATTAATTTTATTATTTTATTTGGCTCTACGTAGAAGAAAGCGACGGTGCCAATGTTATCGACAATATCATACCAGACAAAATATTGTAATTTATATTTTCTATTTTTCTTGAAATTATTTTTATTTATTCTTTGCTGAAGGCCGCAGTGAATTTGACTTTTCTGACTTCAGTAATTAAGGGCTTGTTTGGTTAATATCTTCAAAACGGTTTTTTATTATGAAAAATAGAATTTGAGGAAACATATTTGTTATATTTCATTACTTTTTGTTCTGTAAAATTAGAGAAATTGGGGAAGAGCATTGTATTTTCATTAATAACAATCATGTTAATTAATAAACTATTCTTTCACCCTTCATTTAACCATTTTAAATATGTTTTTTCCAAATTACCTTACATTTTCTGGTTTATTAAACATTCACCCTTTTTATTTAAAAATAAAATGACATTAGGACTTGACATGTCAATCCATCTAACCGACACCAAGTGACAAGTTGGACCATAAAAAATAGGCCAAATAAAAAGAAGGCTAGACTTGACCCACTGCCTAGTTTAAAATAGTATTGAGAATGCGGGTCAACATGTCATGACTCAGGCCTAAATGATCTAGCCTATTAGTAAAAAGAGTTCTATCTTCAATGCTTAGCCTGTGGGAAGACGGGCCAAGGGTTGATCCATGGGTCTGAGGCTCGTTTAACTTCAAACACTATATGAACAATTTTTATACCTATGCAAAAAAGAAAAACTGAAACAACAACATCCTTGTTTGAAAGCATTGAAAATCAAGTTGTAACATCCTAAGGTATTGTCCCTGTTTAGCCGTCTGTGAGCACATGGTTTTACCCTCCTGGGTTCCCATAGTTACCCAAAAGGCGCCTCGGATGTCAAAGGCCACACCCTGAATACATATATGGCCTTCACTTTGGACTGGTCTAACCGATGTGGGACTTTGAGCACACCCTACCTACTACGTCTCACTTCCCCCTTCACCCACTTCGGGGTCCCCCAGGGTGTTAGGTCCCTAGCAGCGCTTGGTGTAACACTCTCCCCACCAACGGAAAGAGCCGTCCTCGACTTTGATACCATTATGTAACATGCTGAGGTATTGTCCATGTTTAGCCCCCTGTGAGCACATGATTTTGCCCTCATGGGTTCCCATAGTTACTCAAAAGGCGCCTCGGATGTCAAATGCCACACCCTAACTACATATATATGGCCTTCACTTTGGACGGGTCTAACCGATGTGGGACTTTGAGCGCACCCTGCCTACTGCGTCTCCCATCCCCCTTCACCCACTCCAGGATCCCTCAGGGTGTTAGGTCCCTAGCAGCGCTTGGTGTAACACAAGTCTTAAAAAAACACTTAAGTTCACAAATAAATAAAATCACATCACAAAGGCTCTGCTTTAGCTTCATCAAAATATAAAATCAACATCATACATGCATACTCTATTGGGATTAGAACGTACGTATAAGCAACGGAATTTTAAAATTTTCTAATCATCGTATGGATCTGTTTAAGACGTTTAGACCAAGGAGATAGAGCAATACCTTTTACGTTTGGAATTCGAAGCATTCCTTCCGTTTGGATCTCTTCACGTTCCACGACCTTCCACGTTCTTGGTTTCGATCACAAGGAGCTGAAGTTTCTAATCGTCTCCCTCTACTGATATCCACGCGAACAGTTCCCAACAATCGCAGCGTGCTAGCGCTTCTCATGTCTCACTCTCTCTTTAGGGTTTCTGTGGCTCAATCAGATTCGAATTGCGATGCTTTTCTTGCTCATAAGCCCTAATATTTATAGAACTCATGGAGAGCTTCATGATCCAAGATTAATCTTTATTAATTTTTAAAATTCGAAATAAAGATCTCGAAAGATATTCAAAATTCGAATTTTGAATTAATCGTTTATTAATCTTCAAGATTAATCTTGAAATTCGAATTTCAAAAGATACTCAAGATTAATCTTTATTAATCTTGATATTTGAATTTCAAAAGGGTATTCAAGATTAGTCTTTATTAATCTTAGAATTCGAAATTCAAAAGGTATTCAAGATTAATCTTCATTAATCTTGAAATTCGAAATTCAAAACATGAAATTCGAATCTTGCATTCTAATTTAGATTAATCTGCTTTGATCAAATCATATCCATATAATTCATCCAAATAATGAGCCAAGGAATTTAATTTATCTTTATAAATTAAATCTGAATATCAATGTTAATAATTTAATTTTTAAAATAAATTAAATACTGAAACAACATATAATATACTTGTCATCTCGAATATATATCCATATATAAAATTCGAATAAACCCTAAAATTAAAACTCATGTTGGGCTGCTCTTGCGTGTGACCCTATAGGCCTATATGAAATTAGCATTGTGCTAATATTAGCATTAGCCCACAAGTCACAAGTGGTATCTAGCAAGACGTTGTGATTGCCCAAATCAAATGAGGATCGTTAACACGACACAACCTTTCATGCAATCACATCACATCCTTTTTGTCGCATGATATTTCGGTTAAGGATGAGGCATGGATGACGTCATCCTCCTATTCCTGACCATTACTTTCTCATCCCTAGTAGTCTGATCTCAGATACGAAAACTCCTTTCCATTATAGTATGGCCATACATTTCTCAAACTGACTCATCGAGGGTCCCGGTAATATCTCTCAACTAATGCAAGGAACAAATCTCATTTTGATCATTCACATTCCTCTGCATGAAAGATCCCTGAGCCCGATTATGGCCTTTGTCATCATCCGGTCAAAGGTGACTTTTGACCAAGTAAAACTTAGCGACTCTCATGCAGATATCCATGATGATCTCAGGTGGTGACGTGATTACATATGAGATAAGCTAATGACTTAATCCATGCAGCTTTCTCATAGTGGGTCGGTCCAGCAACTTGTTCTCATAATTCGTCTATGGATGCAATTATCATAATAAACATGCAAAACATATGATAATTAAATAGAGAAAATACATTAAAATAAATAATGTATGAGGTACAATGATTGGCCTCTATGACACAATTTTCAACATACTCAACTAAATTAAATTACTCAGCAAAAATTCCTATGGCCAAAAAGCATAATATTGATCATACAATGATACAAACCAGTCGGGCAATCTGGTTTGATTTACTAATCTTTTGAACATTGTTCTTCCAATCAGACAATCTCATCCTTTTAAGAACTCGGCCTATAGGGCTAACCCTTTTATGTTCAATTCCTTCTAAGAGTTCATACTTACAAGCCCGACCCTCCATTAAAACAAGCTTAATTGGGTTTATCCATTTTCCTGACTCTAGTTTAAAAGCTAAATGAGTTACGTGATTGTGTTTAGCATAATGGGTTAGTCTTTCATAATATGAAGAACCAGGATTTGAATCTCGTTGTATGAAGTGCTCACATTTAATATCCTACAATATTTTAAACAAAATTATTTTGAATAAAATGATACAAATGTTTATAATAATAAGAAAATACAGATACTTTATCTATATGTGAGGCCCTCTAGATCATTTAAAAGTAATAATATGGGCTATAAATGGTGATATTTTTACTCAATTTAAAAAAGTTCATGGACTCTTTTATACCCCAAGTAAAGTTTTCAGTATAAGGTGCATGTTTAAAAACATATATTTCCCCATCCAAAGATGGGGTAACAATAAAAAGCCTGTTTTTCCTATTTGGGTTTTGATCCTATGATAACTATAGTACTAGTTTGTGTGTGCGTTGTAGAAGCACGTTTGTACAAGTCGAGACAAAATTTCTCTTACATATTTACCTTATAGACCGTAAATCACGTTGTAAAACTAACTTCCACCGCTAATCCAAAGGCATATGGATGCATGAGATGTTATTGCATTTATTTGATGCTTTTTACAACTATATTGAAATTGCTTTGATGTTTAAAAAATGAAGAGAATCAAATAATAAGGTATCAATATAATTTTGGTGCTTAAATTCATACTCTCAGAACCATGATATAAACATAAGGGAGATTTATTGTAAGGTCCTAAGGAAGGAAGTTATTTATGAAAAGGTCCCAAGAAGTTGTCATTGACAAGTCGAGGAACACCATTGACAAGTGGAGCAGCTACAATTGATAACTCTTGGAATCTTTTGATAAATAACTTTCTTCCTTGGGACTTTAGAATAAATCGCTCTAAACATAAAATAACACGTACATGGCTATGTATTATTAGTTCGACCTAAATAGCAATGAGAATATCAGTAAATAAACCCAATAAGTACATATCAAGTTGGAAGACCCAAAATAGCCATCACACAAATTGACAAGTCAAAGCCAACTTGCAACTTACAACTTACAAAATCAATCTATAAATACACCTTCAAATTTAGCTTCATTTTAGGCTTTCAATACATGTAATTCTGACAAATGAAATCTAGAAGTTTGCTCATATCAACTCACAAAGTTAAATAATGGGAAATATATTGTTCTCAAGTGCTTTCAGCATGTTAAAGTATTTTTTCAGGTGAATTGATCACGTACTTTATAATAATTTTTTAGGTCATCTAAAACTATGCGCCTACAACCTTAAAATATTTTTTATATATCCGGCCAGCATCAATGTATAAAAGATATTTAATGAATTTTCTTTCCATTGTTTCTACACACAAGAAAAGTCCTAGAGAAAATGTGATTGTTCCTGCTCTCCACACCTCATTCTCTTCACAACTTTACTTTTCTTTCACTTCTATTTCCTTGTTCAAAGAAGGAAAAAAAATACAATTCTGCTTCCACTTTTCTAGCTCCCTGGTTTTTTTCTCCCACATTTCTCTCTCCTTTCAATTAGAGGTTACAATATGAGCTAGTCTCAAGTAGCTTTTTTAATTAAAAGAATGATTTTTTTTGGTAATAATGCATAATAAATGTTAATTTAGTGAGTTGATTCTATAATTTTATAATAGTTACTATCTCATCATATGAATAAAATAAATGGAAAAATAATATTTTTCAATCTCTCAATTAAAAAAAACCTCAAATGTAATGCCATTCTAAAATCTCTCTCATAAATCATAGATGGAGAACACACACAGATATATATATATATATATATATATCTTTCTCTCTCTCTGTGCGGTCCAATGTCCTTAGACCTATCAGACTTATTGGCTAGTGGATGAAACGAATATTCCCACGAGTCACAACAATACTATCAGAGAGAAAGTGAAAGAAAGAAATTTTAACTTTTTTGAAAAAGAATGAAGATGGTGAAACGAATTAAAGACGTGAAGAATGGAAAAAGATCGATCATATGAAATCTTGGAAATTTGTTGCCAATCACAGAGAAGGAATATTTGGAGAATCTCAATTTAAAAAAGAAAGAAAGAAAGCAAGCAAGTTTCGCAACTTGTTTGCCACTACTTAATTATTACTAATAATAATATTAAATAAGATATATGCAAGGCCAATTGATTCCTTTCATATCCTTAAATCATTTTTAAAAAAATTTTTTGGTCAACAATAGAAATTATTTAGAGAGCAATTGATGTAAGTAAAGTTTATTTACGTAGCTCTGTTAAGCAGTTCGGCATAATTAAATTTAAAAAAAAAAGCAATTCGGCACGAAAACTGGTTTGAATGGAGCCTAAATATGTAATTGCAATTTCTTTATCAATTATAATTAACCAAGTTAATTAATGTTATATGTGTTTGTTGAGTTAGAGTCAAAGTGTTTCAAAAGAGAATTTTGAATAATAGATCAAAAGGGAGGACTTTTTTTAAAGACTTTGAATGAATATAGAACATTGAATGTGAGGCCTAAAATAAAACGAAGAAAGCTATTGAGAGCTTCTTTTCTTGGAATACGAATTTGTCTTTTCTCTAAAAAATATATTGCCTCTTAAGAAAGAAAAGCTCCGGACCCCATATTATAAGTATAGGAGTAATTGTTTGACATTCCGTTTGAAAAAATTAAAAATTCGTTCAGTATTGTTTTTCGATAAAATGAGATAATCTCCTCCATATATTCATTTCACTTTACGTAAAAGTACTTCTCAACCGCATTCCTAAATGGGCACAGTATATAGAATTAGAGTATTTTGGTGTTAAAAAATAATTAAAATATGAGTTATGTTGCATTTAGAGTTCTGAATTAATTTTTCTGATACATCTAATACCATAAAATAGTTTTATACATTGATGTAGGATGCACCAAAAAAATATTTTAAGTTTCTAAAAGTAAATAAAAAATGATTTAGGATGCTGGATATAAAAAAAACACTTTAGGGTGATGAATGCGCTAGAAAAAATAGTTCATGGTGCAAGATTTATCACAAAATACTTTAAAATGTTTTAATGCACTTGAGAAAATAGTTTAAGGCGTTAAATGCACCTTAACCTTGAAATATTTTGAAATTATTTTTTATAATGGTTATAATATTGATTGCATAACTCTCCTTGATATATTTTTGTATTCATATTTGATGGAATTGAGATAGTTCACTTAAATTGCCAAAATCCTTTCATATTGTGTAATTATTTTAAATTTAATTTGATTTATAAACAATTTTATCTATATTGTAAGTAAAATCAGAAAATTCTCAAAAAATTAAATTAAATTAAAATTAAAATAGTATAGCCTTTTTTTATTTCGGTAGAAATGTTGGGGCCATGTAAAGTTGTTTAATTTATTAATAATGTTTTTATTCAATACTATAGATCTGAATATTTATTTTCCAGGAGAAATACTTAAAAGTATAAAAATTGTAATTTAAAAACATGAATTAAAAGTAAAAAAATTGAATAAAAATATGTGATCGATTCAACGTCTATATATTTTAGGCATGCTTATATTATTATTATAAAATTACATTTAAACAAATTGAAATATAACTTTTCTCACGTATTTATTTCGTAAATAGTAAATCATATTGAAAAAGTAACCATTTTAATCGATTCTTAACTATCGGACCTTATTATTAACTATGATCTCCAAATTGGTTATTAGATCAATTCTCAGTTCGACTACCCAGTCAATTGACCTAGATTTAAAAAATATATTTAAGATGACCACAAACCTCGCATAAGTAAACTTTTCTTTTTTTGTAAATTTACAAGACTAACCTGCAGTGAAAATAAAAAAAACAGAAATAAAAAGACATTATTGGCACATCTTGCATATGAAAAACATTCTTCCTAATGGCCACTTTGGTAGAGAGGAATTGAGCTACAAAGTTGAAATTGAAAGTGGAACTGTAGAGGGTGTTTGAATTAGCTTCTACAAAGTGATTTTGTACAATTCAAATTAAACATGTAAGAAGATTTTTATCTCAAATTAAATAAAGTGCTTTTAGATTTGTATGTGTTTAAAAATACGTTGAGAGAAATGAGTTTACAGATTCCGAGATGATTTTACATATGTCATATGTTTTTACGGATTTTAAAATATTTTTTATGAATTTTAAAATACTTTTTATTTTAATTTACATGTACGGAAGAAAAAAAGTTTTCTCAAACGTAAACGGACAAATCTGATAAAGGCTTGTTTGCATTAGTTTTATCTTCGTCTTCATAAATTTACCTTGGATGCAAATAGGGGCAAATGGCAGACATGGCTGTGCGCTCTTTCGACGAAACTCTACCCTCCACTGCGCAAAATGTGCCAAATCCCTTTCAATGGAAACCTTTTTTTTTTTCTTTTTACCTTTCGATTTTCTCTTGCTCCTCCTTCCTCGCTTAGCTTCTCTTTATAAAAACCCTCCTCTGCCTCTTCCGCCTCCACACTCAATCCAATACAAATCTCCCTCAACCTTACCACTCTTATCACATACTTCTTCAACTCACCGTCACACATTATGTTTGATTAAACCATTACCTGACTTCGTCTCTCTCTTCATATCTTCCCAGATTTTCCCTTCCCCTTTTCTTCTGGGTTGATTAAACAATATCCTGGTTTCTTTCCTCTCAAGACCATTACCCAGATTCTCAATTTTCTGTGCAAGTTTCTATCTTGATTTGATTCGTTCTAGGAATTTTTTTTGGCTGATATCTTACTGGGTTTCTTCCATTTTCCTCTGATTTTGCTTCTTCCCCGTTAAAGTTTCTGTATTGGTTTGATTCTTATACCTGAGATTGACTAGCTCATTTTGGTGCTTAGCCTTTTTGTAAGGTTCGGAAAAATGGCTGCCATCAAGACAGGTCTTCTGGTTCCTTCCTCTCCTTCTTCTTCATCTCCGTCCTCGTCTGTGATTCTAACCCAAGACGAGCTCAAGAAAATCGCCGCCTACAAGGCCGTGGAGTATGTCGAGTCCGGGATGGTCCTGGGTCTCGGAACCGGGTCAACGGCGAAGCATGCGGTGGCCCGAATCGGCGAGCTCTTACAACAGGGCAAGCTCAAGAACATCATAGGAATACCCACATCGAAGATGACCCACGAACAAGCCCTATCTGTCGGAATCCCACTCTCAGATCTCGATTCCCACCCTGTCGTCGACCTCGCCATCGACGGCGCCGACGAAGTCGACCCGTATTTGAATCTGGTTAAAGGCCGTGGCGGGTCACTCCTGAGAGAGAAAATGATAGAAGAGGCTTGCAAGAAATTCATCGTAATCGTCGACGATTCAAAACTAGTCAAGTATTTGGGAGGTAGTGGATTGGCCGTGCCAGTTGAAATCGTACCATTTTGCTGGAAATTCACAGCTTCAAGGCTTCAAAAACTGTTCCAGGATTCAGGTTGCGTCGCAAAGTTGAGAACTTTCGGGGAAAACGATGAACCCTTTGTCACTGATAATGGAAATTACATTGTGGATTTGTATTTGAAGTCTAGTATTGGTGATCTGAAGGCTGCTAGTGACGCAATTCTGCAACTTCCTGGAGTTGCCGAACATGGAATGTTTCTGGACATGGCAACTACTGTGATCGTAGCTGGTGAACTTGGTGTAACAGTGAAACATAAGCAAGGTTGAATCAGATTTTTAGCAGGACTCCAATAAAGCTTAAAGTTCTCAATAACTTTCAATTTTTTGTTTTGTTATGATGTTTGTTTTAATTGTACTACTGTGTTGAGAGAGAGGGTGAAGCCGGAGGCAATTAAACATCTTAACACTACATACACACATACATCTTGTGGGACTAAAATGAAGGTTCATTATATGTGTGAATCAATAGAAAGAGGTGATATGATAGAATAACTTTTCATAACAGTGTGCGGAGAAAATGTACGTATCCCCCCTAAAGTTCTTTTTTATTTTTGCTCACTACAAATATTCTGCCACCTGTGGTAGTGCGAGAAATTTATTTTAGATTAAGTTTTGTTATTTGACTCTAGTTTTAAGCATTCAGGTTGGAAGGAAAAGGTTCGTCGAAAAAAAAAAATTGGAAGGAAAAAGAAATAAGACTTGATGACGTGATTCAGATTTGGTGGTTTTTTAATCCAATTTGCTTATGTTGATTTGTGGCTTGTGCGATGGTTGGTAAAAAGCGAACTTTCAGTATATTAAAATTATGGATATGACTAATCAAAAGTCTATTAGATATATAGTTTTTTTTTTTACCCGTAGATATATAGTTTAGGAGCTTTCATTATATTAAAATTGTGATTTTTCTGAGTTCGAACTTTGGGAACACTACAACGGTTATTATTTGGTGGTAGAACTATGTCATTTTTGTGGTTTTGCTTGGTTTAATTTAGATTAGTCTTCATTTTGATATATCAGTCAAATTAAAGTAAAGTGGGTTTGAAATGCTCCATACAGAAAAATTCTGATTTTGGTAATGTATTAGCTTTAAATCTCCAAACTCAAATGTTTTTTTTTTTTTTTGTAAAAAAGAGTCAACTTTATTAATCACTAAAAGGTATGTACACACTTTAATAGGTGAAGCCAAGAAAAACTCCCAAGAAAGGTCTATGATTACATTCCAACACACATGCTCACCAAACAAACAAACAAACTATATATGGATTCGTTTGGTAGAGCAGTGGAGAAGTACTTTTACTATTTACGAGATAAATGTGTGAAGGAGATTGTCTCGTTTTACGAAAAAATACTGTTGAACGTGTTTTTGGGGTATTAAGAAGCTTTTCCAAACACCCCATGCTCTAATTGCCGAAGCCAAATAACCCTCAGAAAAAACCAATTTTCACAAAACTAACACACAAACTAACCAAATAAAGCAATCAGCAATGAAAAACAAACAGAAGAAGCAGTACAAAGAGAAAACAATAACAGCTACAAGGCAGGTGGACTTAACCAATCCCTTCACTTGTTCTTCCATCCTCAGTCATAGTCATCATCAACTCAGTCAAGAGAGAAGGTGCCGTTTCCAGCCACCCACTGGGTGCCATCCCTCTGCTTTCCAAAGCTGCTAAATAGTCAGCAGCATGATTACCTTGGCGATTCACCAAAGAAAAAGTTATACCTGGCATGTCCTTAATTAGCTGCAGAATTTCTTCCATCACACTAGTGCTTTGCCACTCCACTCACTTCCCAGAGCCTGCCAGGAGGTGCTTGTATAATACCTCTCAGTCAACTTAAATCAACATTTATGTAGGTTTAGTTTATTGCAGGTCAGCAAGGCCTCCTTAAGTGCCTGACATTCAGACTCAAATGAGGTTTCTGCTCTAATCTTCTTCCCCAATCCTCCTAGAAAGGAACCTTCACTATCCCTGAAGATAATTCCAATTCCAGCACATTTTGAATTTTTGAGGAAGGCACCATCTACATTGATTTTTACAGTGCTTCCTCTGGTAGCTCCTAGAGCATTTTCCTTTCTACTTCACTTCTCTTACCCCTCCCAGCCACCCCCTTTCTTGAATCCTTCACCCCCCATACTTCCTTGACTAGCACGTGGGCTATATTGATTACCTTCTCAGCATCCACTCTGGTTACATTAAAAACCCATTCACATCTCCCTTTCCATATGCCCCAACAGATAGCTGCAACGAGTGTTTTTCCTTCTTCAGTAGTTGTCTTATTCAGGAGCAGATCTGCACACCACTTTTTGAAGCTTACCACCTGACTCTTATCAATCTTCAAGGATAATGAGCAGCCAAACTAGCATCTGCTTGCCCAAGGGCACATCAACATCATATATTCAACTGTTTCGGCCTCCACTTCACAAATTGGACTCCTGGCTACACTTCCTTCTCACCAGAGCTTGTTTGGTGGCTACTGCATCATTTATCCGTCTCCACAGGAAATATTTAATCTTTGGGGGAATATACAGTTTCCACACACATTTCCAGAGTTGAGGTGGTACTTGGTAGGAGCTACTCGGCTTCTGACACCTTGTATCAAGATTCCTTGCAACATGATACCCAGCTTTGACACTATATCTGCTATCTCTGCAACCCAACCAGATAGGGTTATCTCTTCTTCGTCCTATCACCTTTACCTACAAGGTCATCTCCTTTTCAGCATTGGTTATTTTCCCTTCAATCACACTAAGGTCCCACCTGCCTTGATTTATTAGCGCTTCTACCTTTAGATTCCTATCTTCCTCATTGGTTGGTAAATTGAGCAGTCTTTCATCCTCAAGGCCTAGGATCATCCACCTATCACCCCATACTCCCACATAACGGCCAACTCGCATCTTCCAGAAAAGGTAGCAGCTCTCTTCATTCAATAATACTCATCCACCCCCATGTTGCTCTTCCTCCCTTCTTGGCTTCCACAAAGTTGGTTTTTGAAAAATACCTCCCTTTTAAAATCCTACACCATAATTCATTAGGGCTCTAGAGGATTCTTCAAGTTGTTTAGCTAGCCAATAAACCTTTGTTAAAAGCTTGGAAGCACCGAAACCCCATGCCTTCATCCTTCTTTGCATCTGTCATCACCTCCCAATTTTCCAGTGAATTCTTCTGCCACCACACTCATTCTGCCACCACACTCATTCTGCCCCCATCAGAATTCAGACAAGAGGCTGTCAATCTCCTGACAGCATTTCGCAGGAAAGAGGAAGCTTGACATAGGATAAACCTGGATAGAATTAGCTACAGCTTTCATCAGAACTTCTTTCCCAGCAAAGGATAGGAGCTTCTGTTTCCACCCTTGCAGCTTCTTCTGAATTTTGCTTTTTACAAAAGCAAGTGCCGCTGATTTTGATCTTCCCCAAATCAGTGGCAGCCCAAGGTACTTGCCAGTATAGTTGGTAGCTTGAACCCCCCCCCCCCCAAAAAAAAAAAGCATGCTCCACTTCATCTCTCACAGTAGAGCACGCATTTGCGGAGAAGAATATGCAAGACTTATCTAAATTCATATCTTGCTCTGAAGCTCTACTAAATTGCTCCAGCATTTTCTTCATCACCATACAATTCTCTTTTTGGGCTCTCAGGAAGAATAGAGCATCGTCTGCAAACAAGCAGTGAGACAGTATGGGACCCCCCCTTGACAATCTTGCACCTTTTAAATCCCCATTATCCATATGTAATTGAATTAGGTGTTGCTTGGGTTAACATAAAACTTCTTTTATATATTTACCTATAAAATATAAATAACGTTAAAAAAAATAGCTTCTATCGGTAATTTAAATTGATAGAGAATCTGTGCTTTAATTGATTGGATTGTTATCCATTTATATTAATAGTAAAAATTATTTTTCAACATAATTTACGATCTATAAAATAAATAAGTAAAAAAATGTTTTATTTTAACTTGTGGTTGGGAAGTATAACAAATAAATATAATGATTGGAGGCTTCAAATTTGTTGGTTTGAAGGAATATTGACTTTTAATACGAGGGGACGTGCGTGCTTCACGGGATTTTGTGCGACCACAAAGTGTGTGTTTGAGAACTCCGTTAAGAGAATGGAGTTTACAGATTCCGAGGCATTTTATGGATTTCGAGATGGTTTTACGGATTTCAAGATGGTTTTTATGGATTTTCAAGATGGTTTTTACAAATTTTAAGATGGTTTTTATCTTGGCAAGCGTGCCCGTTAGGGAAAATGGCTTCCCAAACAGGCACAAAATCTTCCAATTCAAACTTATCTTTGTGAGGTGCGTTCATGCATTATAAACTAGACTCAGGCCCTTTGGATCTTTACTGATCTTTGCCAAATGTTTTGTGGTAGTATTAATAAAGGTTGATCTAGTTAGCAAGAAATTGACTCACATTTTATAAGATTGTGAGTTTAAATCTTGCTATCGATATGTTAATATTATTGGTAGATGATATGTAAGTAGGTAAACTTTTTAAGCCTAAAGGCTAGTCATGGTCTTGATGACCCTCCATACCCAATTCACTTATATATTTCTTGTACAAAAAAATGTTTCAGACCC